>JAODUK010011124.1:0-29405 GCA_027564635.1 Typhlichthys eigenmanni | reverse complement strand
CCCGCGGGACGGGGGGGGGGGGGGGTGGGGGTGGGGGTGGGGGGGTGGGGGGGGGTGGGGGGGGGGGGGACGTCTGGGACCTGTCGCTGAGACAAGGGCATGCTCAAACACGCAGTGTAACGTGACGCGAGTCGCCCGACCGTACTTGTTCGGTGGTCGTTCCACCTGGAGCGTACGCGTTACAGTACAGTACACACACACACACACATGCACACCTCCCCCACTAAAAGGAGCATCGGAGTTACAGAACGGGCAGAGCAGGCGCACAGTCTAGCAGACAACCCAACTCACCTTCACCCCAGAACACCTCTCCACGTCAGTGACAGGTGGGAGCGTGACGAGGGGGTGACTGAGGAGGATTGAGGTGGGACAGCAGGGATGTAAAAATGAACGACAAGACACGCTAATAATAATAATAATAATAAAATAATAATAATTTAAGAAAGGGATGGATGTGTTTAATGAGAAATGAGTCGGGCTCGACTGGAGCAAGTGCGAGTGAGAAAAATAAGGGTGAGATGCAGACAGAGGAGGAGAGAAGCTCAGTGGTAGCAATCAGCAGGTTGTGTTAGAGAGAGAGAGCAGAGAGAGAGAGAGAGAGAGAGACAGAGACAGAGAGAGAGAGAGAGAGAGAGACAGAGAGAGACAGAGACAGAGAGAGAGAGACCAGTCTAGACCGGTGCTAGAAATGAAAAGCCTAGCTGCATCTAAACAACACAGAACCACACCGGCCAATGAGAACCGTCGGAAAAGCAGGGGTCTCCCCGCTGATTGGCTCGCTGTCTTGTAGGAGGATGAACTGGTGGGAGGAGAGGTAGCCAATGGAAGTGAGGGACGCGGTCAGGAGCTACTGGGAGGGGGTGGAGGGTAGGGAAGGTGCATTGCATAGCCAGAACAGGCATTCAGATGGATCAAGGGCACTCACAATAACGGCTCACATCTTGTGGCATCCGTCACTACACTGCATTGTTAAACATCATAAGTTGCCTGGCGTTACAAAGCAAAGCCTCCGTTAAGACAGCCGTAATGCAGACACCTGTTTAACGGCAGAAGCTGAGAGAGAGGGTCATATTGCTCAATGCGCGTCAAGAGGATTCGGGCATCCACGCGTGCTCGTCTTGGTGACGTTGCCACGTACACAATTCAGAGTCTGATACCTAGGCCACATACACGGCTATTGTTAAATATGTAGCTTAGGATATGCTCACTAAAGACAAAGTTTTACAGATCTCCTTCAGTGGGCAAGATGTTTAAAAACTCTATTCAGATCTCAGAGTGCGCACCGTAATGTCCCTTTGTTTACACACTGCGTTTTTCTTTGCAGGCTTGAAAGCATTAAATTTCGTTTGCATGTGGATGGAGAGAACATGTTAGGTTCACCCTCCAGCCAGTGCCATTGACCAGTGATACAGGCTTCTATCTGGAGTTGGTCCCCGGGCGCTGCACAGCGGCTGCCCTCTGCTCCCTGGAGGGATGGGTTAAATGCAGAGGATGAATTTCGCTACATGTATGTGACAATAAAAGCACCTTTACCTTTTTTAGAACAGTGCTGTATGGACAGGATTTTGTTTTCCTCAATAAAAAGGAAAATCCCCGTTTAAAAATATATCCGTGTACGTGTGGCCTAGGCACGAGAAGACACCTCTCCTTCTGCCCGGTCTCTCTCAGGACAGGCAGCCTCGACACAACCAGGAGGACAGAAGAGCAGAACCAGTTAGCGTGGCAGATGTACATCATAGAACGCCTGGAAATCAAGCTATCCCAGGTGTGCAACTGTAAATGGGTCATCAGCACAACAGTGTGACCTTTCGTTCAGAGGGTTTTCATTATGTAGGTTACAAATCGTCCAGCAGGAGCTAAACACAAACGGACATAAGATGGTTCAAGAATGACGTAGGCAGTTTAGTATAAGGTTAGATCGGTTTGGACCAGGTTTGGACCAGGTTTGGACCAGGTTTGGACCAGGTTTGGACCAGGTTTGGACCAGGTTAGGATCAGGTTAGGATCAGGTTAGGATCAGGTTAGGATCAGGTTAGATCGGTTTAGACCAGGTTAGAACTAGGGGTGCACGATATGAATAAAATGTGATATTGCGATATTGATCATAAAAATAGCAATATCGATATTATTTCAATATTTATAAACATAAGTAAAAGCACAAAGGTTATGGGAAAATGCATCAAAATATATTCATAACATATCAAAACACATTTGGTCATATTGGACTGGTACAACAGTTCCAATTCCAAGCTACCGAGGAGGCAGCCACACATCTTACTGTTCTGTCTAAATCAAACACAACTAGGCCACACAGCCAATGGACGCATCTCTCCACAAACCAAACTGAATATTGCACTTCCTGCAACATTTTCAATATGATATTGGCGCAACCTGATATTGCGATAACGATACCATCCATCCATCTTCATCCGCTTATCCAGAGTCGGGTCGCGGTCGCAGTATCGATAACAATACTGAGTCGATATATTGTGCACCCCTAGTTAGGACCACGTTAGGATCAGTTTTGCTCTGTCCCTTCTAGCCTTAAAAAAAAAAAAAAAAAAAAAAAAAAAAAAAAAAAAAAACCACAGTACCCACAACTCACGTCCATATGTAATCACAAGCAGCGGCGGAGGTTGCTGGTGCTGTTCAGGCCGTGCAACAATGCATTGCTCTCTAACACGTGTTGCTGGGGAAGAAATAAGGCTATAAACTATCAGTGCTGTGCAAAGGTCTGATCTTGTGCTGGTCGAGCTCCTGCGGCTTTTCCCACCGTTTCCTGCCCCCCTCCCCCTCCCTCCCTCCCTCCTCTCTCCCTGCGTCAACTGCACCTGCTGCCTCCAACCCTGCACGACACAGCAGGGGGCGCTGTCTGATAGAACCCTCACACACACACACACACACACACACACACATAGAGTCAGCCTCTGCGGGCCAAAGCGGGGAGCCTCAAGAATGTCAACAACAGTGTACAGGACTGTAAAGAGCAATTCTTTCTCAGCGATGTCGGCCCACCGGCGCGCACACACGCACATCTCCTGGGACGTTCTGGACTCTTCTGCTCCTCTGTACTGCTACACCCAGGTCTACTCCGCCCATTAAGCAGCTAGACTTAGGTAGTCCTTCAGCACAGCGAGACACACACACACACACACACGGCAGTAAGTCATCCGATAGAGTTGTTAGCGTGTCGATCAATGCTTATTAATTTAGTGCTGCTTGCGTAAACTACAAGCATGGATTAATAGATAAAATAGGATCTGTGAGGATCTGTGAAAATCCTGTTCAATAATGTTCCTCACCTCAGTCTCTTAATAAATAAAACATTTAAGTATAAAAACACAGGCCAAAACAATGGCCCCTGACCTCTGACCCCTGTCAGAAACAAAGTCCTGTCATGGCTGGCGTAGATGTTTGAGGCACTGATATTATGCAGCATGTTGTGTTACAAGCTAAAATTAAATGTGGGCAAATACAACAATGTGATACCGGTATAGAAAGTTTGCCATATACACTATGTTGCCAAAAGTATTGGAACACCCCTCCGAATAATTAAATTCAGTTCCAATCACATCCATGGCCACAGGTGTATAAAATCAAGCACCTAGGCATGCAGACTGCTTATATAAACATTTGTTAAAAGAATGGGTCACACTCAGGAGCTCACTGAATTCAAACGTGGTACTGTGATAGGTTGCCACCTGTGCAATTAAGTCCATTCGTGAAATATCCTCATTCCTAAATATTCCACTCAACTGTTGGTGGTATTATAACAAAATGGAAGCGATTGGGAACAACAGAAACTCAGCCACGACGTGGCAGGCCTCATAAAAGCACAGAGCGGGGTCAGCTGAAGCAAACAGTGCGCAGAAGTCGCCAACTTTCTGGAGTCAATATTTCAGAAAGGGGGGCTCTGAGCTTCTCTTCTGGGGCATACATTTCTTTTGGTGAGTTTACACCAAATATTCATAATACCAGATTCAACGATCAACGGTTTACAACCTGTGGTCTGCAACCAGGGTCGGACTGGCTGGGAGAATCAGGGGATTTCCCAAACTGCTGGTCAATGTTACAACCGCATAGTAGCCCTTGCGGCCCACAGTACAGAAAAGCACAAAACGAAATATAACGGGCATGCAGTTCAATCTGCAGTTCTTGCTTTGAGCACGGCCTGAATAAACAAATTTACTGGACCGATCCAAAATGCAAAAGAGGGGGAGGTTCCCCATCAATACCTGAACAGTGCACTTTACATAGCGGTTTATATAGCGGTTCTTTGGGTCGAGTGCAACCCAAAGAACTACATAAGTGCACCCGAGGAATATTGAGAGCTTTTACGTTTAAGTTTCTTCTCCAAATGAAACAAGAGGGTGAGAAATGGGAGGTGAGAAAATAAGATGCAAGCGCTCCAAGCTAATTGTTTAGACCACTGTCAACGCCAAGTTGGGGAGACAGACAATCAACGCATTCGACAGTAGCCTCAGGTCAGAATTTTTTACGTTTAGAAAATGAAGGGAGACAGTAATCAGCCCACACTGTCAGCTCACTTAGCTGGACAAATAGCCCAATCTCTGAGGAGCTGTCGCTGAGGTCACTTTTGTGTCGTTTGTGGGAGGCGTATATTGCCAGTGACAACCAGGATGTAAAATGACAACAAACACAGGCTGATGTCCAGCAAAAAAAGAAACTTTTACGACAAGCATTTTTGTTTAGTAATTGTAGGATCATGCCATAGGCCTACGTACTCTAGGCTACATTGGTTGAATATTCTGCGAGCCAGGCCTTCTCGTCAACATCTGTGCCTAACCTCACAAATGCGCTCCTAGAGGAATGATCAAAAACTCCCATAACCATACTCCTAAACCTTGTGGACAGCCTTCCCAGAAGAGCTGAAGCTGTTACAGACGGTTAGTATTATCCAACATTAATGATCATTAAAACAGTGTTTGATTACTGGCGCTGAAAAACTCACGATAATAGCCTACCAGCATGACTGCGTCAAACATGAACCAGTTAGCAACCTGCTAGATGCAGCGTAATGTGGGTTTGTTTTGCGTCAACAAACACAAGGCGGAATGCAGTAAGTGGCAGTGCTCATTCGCACACCATAGAGCAAGCAGATCAGCGGACCCACGGACCGGCTTCTCTTCCTTCCCACGGAGGTTTCTGAAGGACCGAAGGTGTTGTAAACATTTTTTTTTCTTTTCTTAAATTCAGCACATTTTACAATACCGCAAAAATACAGTTAACTGTGATAATTTTGGTCACTATAATCATAACGTTCATCTCTAGTTGCAAAGGGTGGGCCAACTCCATATTAAACCCTACAGATTAAGAATGGAATGTCATTAACCTTCATGTGCATGTAAAGGCAGGCGTTCCAAAACTTTTGGCAATACAGTGTATAAATGCAGTTTTATTACTGTAAAGGGCAATAATAAACAGTGGACATGGCTGCATACTTCATGGAATTTTCCGAAGTGGTTCCTGCAGGTTCAGGATTTGCAATAGTTTAGAGTTTTCATTCTAGGTCATCCAAAGTTTGTACAATGTGGCTTGCATTGATTTCTTTTGAGGGAAGCACACATTCATTTTAAATGACCAATTAAAATAGGGGCCATTGTGAATAAGCCTTCACACCAGTTTAAGATGCATCAAACACGCAAATTAAGATTCCTCCAGACCAAAACAGTCTGCGCTATGACAACAGTCAATCAATTTGCACCCCCTAACACCCACCCACAGATGTTTTACTGTTGAGCAAGACTCGTGTAAGGTCAACTCGCTCTGGTTTCAGCAGAGACTGGGTGAGGGTTCGACTCTGCCCTCTCTTAAGTGGCAAAGGTGACCTAAGAAACACCGAACTGTGTGCTCAACCGTCTTCAGATGGACCAGCGCCGAGATTTTAGTTTGCATGAATGAAGCAGATTCTAAAAATGGACCACGAAGACACAACAGTTACTTCTGCTTTACCAGCAATTACGTTGCAGGAAGCAACAGACAGAAACAGAACTAGATAAACAACCACACATGCAAACACAAACGAGGGAAATGATTATACTTCTACGTGCTTTTCTAAACTAGTTAGTTATCAATGGAGTAAATCCCACCAGAAACTTCTAGACAGGGCCTGCAAACCAAAAGCAAACAGACGTTGTTGACTAAAGCCTCCCCTCCCCCAAACACCCCCCCCCCCCACTCCCGGACAAACCAATACAAAGCACCACACACTCACCCTACCAGCCACACAAAGCAACCACTGCTTGAAATACCCAGTATAGACAGGCAGAAACTATTAGTCATCCCTGAGAATAAGCCCTGTGTACCAGTGGTGCTGCGACTGACCAATGACAGATGAAGGCCTGAAGCAGACTAGAGTCCACAGTGTGTGGCCGTCTTCAGGAAGAAGAACAGTCCTCGCATCGCACAATTAACCAAAACAATTGGATTTGCCACCTACCAATTAGTGTGACTTTATGGGCGGTAGCAATCTGGGAATTCGTTCCGTTCTCCCCACCCTCCCCCCCCCCACCTCCATTACAATGCAGCAGCCAGAATAAATCAGTTCTCTCTCCCTCCCCCCCCACCACCAGTCAGCCAAGGTACCCAGGGGAGAGAAGACTCCTCTGCCGTGCCTGTGGTTGCTGCGCTTTCACGTCATAACTACTGTGGAGGAGACGAGGCTGTAATTGTAGAGATGAAATGTCTACTAGCCTCTCCCTCTCTCTACTTCTCATACTGGGGGGGGGGGGGGCCGACCTGATTAACTGGTGGGCTGGTATTCTTGAGTGTGGAAAGCAGGGGCAAATGCGGTTCAAGAACAACAAGTGTGTGATGTGTGAAGCCGTGGTACAAACCAGCATCTTGGTATGGTCCCGACAACTAAAAGCCAGAGTCCTGCACGGCTGCAGTTCTTTACAGGGTGTAGCCTGGCGTTGCTCCAATATCACCTCTATTGTCCACTTACAATATGTACACGCACACATACATGCTAGTATGGCTTTGCGCTCTTGTTAGGTACTTATAAAAACAGGGACGGAGGGGCAGAGCAAGAGCTGTAAACTGTGCGCTCCTGATCTAGCTAACGGAATTAGCGAGTTTCTTTGACTCTGCACGGGAGCGTGTAAACCTGCACACGATGCGCTGAACCAGTCAAGAGCTTCCAGGAAGCCTCGGCAATTAGGCCTACCAGTGAGATTAACTCAGATTACCTCTGGCCTCGAGACGAGTTACTGTAGGCGCGAGATTAAATACCTGCAAATAGTGAAGGTTCGCATTAGCTGTGGCTAAGCTAACCAAGCATTAGTTGTGGCTACAAACACAGATGAAGGCCTCATTGAGTGGCCACGATACAGGGAAGGGAATTTCGTGTGATTGCCATGACGGTGCATCAAAGGGGCTTGTACAGGCGACATTTATCAATTACCTGGCTGCCCAACAGGTTCCTGGAGAGCTGGCTATTTTCTTGTTTCCTGCAGTTGGGCTTCGAGGTTTACTGTTCCAGGCCTTGGAGGTGAATGCAAACCCTTGCTAGTTCAAATATCCACACGATCAACTCTACTACTGCAACACGAGCCATTAAAAGATGGTGGAAAAGTGATACAGCTCAAATGAAATTAATACTCTCTAGAGTTTGAATGTATCTGGATTATGGGGGCTGGGGAATTTACCATGACACGCAGTCACAGCAGGGGATGACTTGTATGTTATCTTCGCAGCAGGAAAGCTATTTGAGCAATGTCTATAAATGCCCAAACAATGAATCCGAAGACATACACACACACACACACACACACACACACACACACACACACAGTATTGAAATAAATGCTACTTCGGAAAGCATTTTCTCCAACTATAACAGAAACTTTAAAATGCTTAAGGTTACACTTAATTCCATTCAAGCACTGTGTAATACACAAGTTCCAACAAAACAGAACACACAGTTAAATGTATAGAACAAATTGAAGAGCACAAAAAATACTGCCCAAGCTTGCTATAACACTAAAGGGCGTTTCCTTTAAAGTGGCACGTTTGCAAAGGGATAGGCGTGTCGTATATTGTACTCATGTGTGTCCTTGTTCCGTCGCAGCATGGCAACACTGAGAACTCATTTTGACAGGTGGCCTTCCAGAGACTACTAGAGGGGGTGGGGGTGTCACGGAGCGAGTTCACTGGGGTCAGGTCTAATCCCTCTAGGCTAATCCTTTCCTACAAGCACCACCCTCCTCCCCCCAAAATCAATTTGAGTAAGAACATCAACTCTCCCCATTACCAACAGGGTACAATGGAGACCAAATCAACTCATTACCGCTTCATTTTACAAAACTGAGTGACATTGTTTTCCTTTTGTGGGCAGGGGGAACAAGATACCACTTTTATCAGGCAAGATCCCATAACAACAATCGTCACTATAGGTCCCCGATTAATGCATCGTCTCTCTTCTCTGCTGTCGAGATCCCTCCATATCGTTTTGAGTGCACAATTTAACGGCGGCATGTTTAAGCAAAGGAGTATATAACTGAACAGATAGGGTTCCACAGCACTTCTGCTTTCAAATATTGGAAGGAGGGGGGCAACTTTTCACCCTTTATGCAAACCAGAACGACCCAGCGTTGCATGCAATCAACGGGGAGGTCCGTGGATTTCACTACAATATTGCCCATTATTTCTCTCTGGGGGTGTTAATGTGTATTTTGAGTATATGACATTAATTCCCAAGTACCTACGATCTATCTGCAGCAAACTGTTTTGAGATAAATGTACTTTGTATCAGGCCATGCATGGTAGATTTAGCTGTCTGGTTGCTGCCTACGTCAGCCTCCACAGCAAAATGCCTTTGGTGAAACGCCAATTTAAGAGTCTAGAAGCATTCCATTGAAATGCAAAACAACCATAGATTACAACGCTCCATCTTTGGACAATTATAAAATCTTTGGTTTAAGCATGCAAAGTCTACACAGGCATCTCTCAGTTACGCCCGTCTGAGCTGGCCAGAAAGAGTGTTGGTTCGCTTGGTACATGTAAATGTAAATCCCATTTGGATGGATCTTGAAGTTTGTCTTGACTTGAGCCTCTTTGCCAAAGTGGCGGGGTGAGTTTGTAGAGGGAGAGAGAAAGGAGTGCTTGAGTGGTCGTAATGTGTTAAAGACTTTAAAGATGTCATCACTTGGTCAGAGCACACATCACTGGGTATTTTAGGATCATCACATTCCCAAACGCTGACATTCATTTGATCATTTACTGATGAAGAAAATAGTGTGATGATCATTGTGATGATTTCCACAAAAGGCAGAAACACCTCAAAGTAATGGTTCCACTACTTCAACCAGAGTGACGCAAGCCGGACCTCGAGGTCAAGTTGTCCTCAACCACACCGCTCAGCTATGGTCTGGCCTGTCTCCACGACAACCCAAGCCCTGTCCTGGTTGTCCCCTTGCCATCGCACATGGAAAGTATTGGGATCCAACATAGAGGTGTCACATATCCGTCACTCGCTCTCCGCTGCCAGAGCAGTTAAGAAATGGCGGGGCCAGAAATAGCCGTGTCACATGAGGCCGCCCGCCGACCGCCTAGCCAGCCAGCTGCCACCCAGCCGGTCGTGCTCGCCCTTACATGGCAGTGGCACGCCACCTCCGTCCCAACGGAACAAACACAGATAAGCATGCCCTGACGCAGCGTACGCCCTGACGCTGCGTACTCTGAGTACTCAAGGACCCTCAAACGCTCCCTACATAATCAAGGTGTTCCTTCCAAGACTATGCAACCTACATAGCTACAACCTACGACTACATAGCCAGGTCTAGGCCAATGTTTCCTTGGGTCTCCCCTTCCCTACATGTTTTAGATGACCCCTGATTCAAATGAATGGGTCATTATCAGGGCTTTTGCAGAGATTGATGATGACACATTCATTTGAATCAGGTGTGTTTTTATTTATCTATGTGTACGCGCTCTTATTTATAAGTGATTTTTTTTTTATCTGAATGAAAATGCAGAAGGAAGACTCAGCACACAACATACAACCGCGCTAGTGGCAAACACACACACACGCACGCACACCATCGTTTACTCCATGTCAGTCTTTTCGTCAGAACCAACCACGCAGTATGGCGCCAAATGTCCTCCAGTGGTGAATGATGGAATTTAATTTACCTAGCTTCTGAACTTATAAAGGCTGCTACCACTTGTGGCAGGGTGCTTCCAGGTTTTCATGTATTTTATATACTACCATTCTGAAAGTTATATTTGCCAATACTGTCATATCACAAATGTATCTATATATTCTGGCCAATATATTGGCATAAATAATGGTTGCGAAAGCTGTATAAACCATAAAACAATTCAGTTTTGTTAATAGTAACATTCTGTGAATCTTCTCTTTGATATCCATATTTGAGAGATCCATCCTTAATAAATATGTGCTATACAATCCTCATGACCAAAAATGTTTCACATCCATATATCAACATCTGTCCCAAACCCCTAGTATGGGTCATGTTCTATTAGCAATAGCTGTAATTGCTGTTATGACACATCTATAGTATGAAAAGGGTCCAATGTTCTATTCTTTCATAATCCAATAAATACCATAAGTAGATCTCCAATGGCTAAAATTAAAATCTGGGAAATTGTAACAATACATTTTAGAAATTTCCTTAAAAAACAACAAATAAAAAAGAGAAGAAAAGATACAAACCCATACATAAACATAAAGTAGAAACAATTATTGTAGGCATTTGGATAAAGCAAAACACTGAAATATTTACACAATACAAGAACAGAATAGTTATGTTATGGGTCTCAACATTATGCTGATTGGTAGCAGAATACCAATTAACCTACTAATAAAACAATTATTTAATAAAAGTTAATATTTTACTATAAAGTTACATGCAGCTTTAGCTGTTGTGGTTTAAATAAATCTACCTGGTTGTTTTTTAACACAACCTTTTCCCACGCCTATCTTCCAATCCCTCTCTTAATGGTATGCCATTAAAATGTTTCCAAAACCCCAAACGATCGCAGGACAAGGCAATGAAATAATGACTCATAACTTAAAGACAAACGTCTCCCCAGACAAAAGCTTCTACAAGAAGAGGAAAAGCAAGAAATGCCCATTTTACTTTCCACAGAATAAGAACACAATGCTTTACAGTGACTTGAGCCCCAGATCAGCTCCACAGGTTGACAGTCCCGTGTGACAAATCTTTGATTAGGCACTCGCATTAGCCCACCAGGACCACCGGGGGTCCAAGCTCTCACGATACTACTGGGGTGGGAAATAAACTGGCTAAGAAACAATGATTAAAGAGAGTGCATTTACACGCCAGAGGGGCAGAGCACAGTAACCACAGGTCAGAAACAACTCCGTGATTAGATAGACCAAATACTAATGGAGCATACGTACAGTAAACCGTACACTACAAAAACACCCTGTCCAAAACAATGTTTTATAATACTTAAGAAAAAGGTATAATCAGTGATTATACCTTAAGTAAGGCTCCGTTCACACAGACGCGTCGCTAAAGGCATGGCCGCTTCAAACGTGTGTTGATAACCCCCCGATCACACCGAGACACTTCGCTAAAGGCACGGCCGTTTCAAAACCTTGTCGATAAACCCCTGATCACACGGAGACGCGTTGCTAAAGGCACGACCCTTTCAAAAGCTTGTTGATAACCCCCCGATCACACCGAGACACTTCGCTAAAGGCACGGCCGTTTCAAAAGCGTGTTGATAACCCCCCGATCACACGAGACGCGTTGCCTGCGCCAGAGAGAACGGCTGCCTGGGCCAACTGACGAACAGCAGAGTGGTGCAGACCGCACCCCACAACACTATCCCAGCCTTGGCAGTGTGTGTCCAATGTGAGTGCTGGGCTTCGGAGGAAACTCTTTATAGCACTGGAGGTTCAACAGCTTCTCCACAATTCCTGACTCCACCATTAAAGTATATAATCTTACACACCAACGACTTACAAATGTACAAAAAGGTTTAATCTGCACAAACAATGCATGGTTCACTGACAGGTCAATATAGGCTCATCTACAGATGACTCGCGAAAGGGTCAACAGCAAAATAATGTGTAATTTCAACCGCTCTGTAACCTAGAGATCTGGATTTATTTGGCCGATAAATATATTATTCATAAATGTAAGATGATTTTTTTGCTCCAGTCACATTTTTACTCACTGTGAGCTCATTTTTCACTCCGTCGGCAAGTCACCTATATGTAAACAGCATAATCGTGGCTAATGGATTGTTGTGCTCAAAAAGTGTTTTGTGCAGTATAACACTGCCATATTTTATGGCATAAATCATAAAATATGAAAAAAAGGCAAATTAATTTCTTTTACAAATATATTTGAAACATTATTAACATGTTGATAAGCTCTACAAACTATAATTTACTATCTCTCACAATCTGTCCTCTAATGCCTGATTGAGTTAGAACCTGGCAACCTGCAGGTTGTTTTTGTCACAGGACTCTTGGTCTGAGCTGACCGAGTCATTGATCACTGAACTCGGAGAATGCATCGAATTACGTGTATATTGCAGGATCTAGTTAGTGTAAACTGTATATTTTTTACAATTATATTTATTTAGATGTGTATGATAAAGTGATTTTGATAAAAACATTACGATTTTAGGCTTATATTTTCTTAAGTTTGCTGAAACATGAGTTTCACCATTTTGGAAATGCGAGGACGGTTTGTCAAATACGTCAGTTATTACAGATTTTGGATACGTCTTAATCTGGTAAGGCGTTGACTGTAGTGTCCAGCATATAAGTATTATCCCTGATCACAGGGATCAAATTTAAAAACCCCTCATGCCAAGTGGCTGACTTAAGAATGAGTGGTGATGATGCCGGAACAGAAATAATACCGCAACAGGGTAAATATAATGCACATAAAATTGTATATTCTAACCATTATCAGATGAGCTCCATAAAACTACTAAGCAGTGCTTCCTACATGACTGTACTTGGCCAGGGGCCAGGGCAAGTTCTTTCACATTACCAGTTTGGTTAGGACACACCTACTCTGGAACCAACCAATCAGGTCCTTGACAGTTTGCATGAAGAGAGAAATGTTCTGTATTGACAATACCACCACTTTTTTTACAGCAGTGCCTATTGCAACAGGATGAACAGCGATTAGGCCTAAAAATGTTATTAACACGACGGCTTGTCAGATGAATTGGAAATTAAAATGACTATTCTACAGTTAAAATCATGCAGACAAATCTACTATTAATGTGAATAATTAACATTGACAGTTAGCCATCCAACATTGAGAGGGAAAAAATAAAAATAAAAAGATTGACATTTTCAGCCAAAATATATTTAACTACATTAATAAAATGTATTTAACCTTTTAGAAGACGTCTCAAGATTAAAATCGTCAAAGGAGACCTGGCGAATATAGCACACAATTACATCGCTATGGTTCTCTCTAATCCAGTTAACATTTTTCCCAGATGCATCTGCAGTAATTCCCATAGATATCACCTCTCAACTGCAGCTGACTCAAAGACCAAACAGTCTGTACCAGGTTGCTCTTCTCCTCAGAGATATTACTCAGAACAGGCTCATCCCAGATTATTAAAACCTTTATTTAACCAGGAGAAGAAAACCTTGATCTTAAACGCCTCTTTTCTGAGGGAGACCTGGCAAGAAGGTCAACAGGAGCATGTACACAATACCATCACATCGGTCAACAATATGTTGGTCAATCAATACTTTAGTCTGTAATTCAGTCAGATACCAGTTCCTCCATTTGTTTTTCTTACATCTTTGCAGCTCTTTTTAAGAACAAGGGGCATTGTGGGAAAAGGATTTTTTTCCACCCCGCTTTGGCCCTGACCATAGGAATTGTAATAAAATAATTGCCCTGCCCTCCCCACTAATGACCGCTGTAAAACTTTTTTTTCTTCCCCCAAGAGAACACAACGTACTGTAACCTGGAAGAAAATCAGACAAAAATACAAAAGGACGCCACATAAATAATGCACAGATTTAAAGACACCCCCCCCGCCCCAACCACAGTGTCATGGGACATTGCCATGGCGAACAGGGGCTCAGACATAACAGTGCGATTGTGTCGTGGAGAGGGCGAGGCGGGTCGATCAGAGGGACAGACTGTTCTCCGACTGTGGCACTGCCAGCCTCAGTGCCAAGCACCTCCCTTCCCCTCCCACCAACACAGACATGCAGCGGGAGGGGGACCGGCCTGCCATGAGCCCCCACAGTCATGAAAACAAACACTTTTCCACAGACAGCTTTTCTTTTTCATAGACAGATTGACGTGATAAATATTCTTATGTAAATAAACTATTACTGTGGAGAGATGCGTTCATTGGCCGTGTGGCTTAGTTGTGTTTGATTTATTAGACAGAACAGCAAGATGTGTGGCTGAGGAAGCTAATGCCTATAAGAGAGATCGAAGAGGAAACACTAGTGGCCAAAAAGAAGGTCTCCCCAGTAGCTTACCGTTTAATACAGTCCAATTCAATCCCTAATCAGTTATGAATATATTTTGATGCATTTTCCCATGAACATGTGTTTTTACTTATGTTTAAATAAATCAAAATTAATATTGATATTGCAATTTTCATTATCAATATCACAATCACATTTTATTTATATCATGCACCCCTACACTTTGTTGGCATGGTCACTATTAAGTCAAGTCTATATGTAATTCCGGTACAACGCTGGTGCGGTGCATTTACTCATTAAAGCCTTTCCATTTCATTTAAGCAATAACCATAGCCTACTTACGTAACACATTTGCCTAAGCCTGCCTACTTTACAGATTTGCAACAAGACCAGCAAACAGCCAGACTCGTGACGTTAAATTTCCCCAACAAATTCCTCAGCATGTTTAACGTCCGTATTGGTTATCATGTAGTTGGCATATCAATCAAAATACCGATCCAGTCAAGTAGGCGTGTGTTGACGCAGTGAACCAGCGCTGTGTCACAGACTTTACACAAATATAGTCTGGCTCTGTGAGACTACAACAGAAACAACACTTAAACATGAACTTACAAAAAGTAAGGACATTTGTGTTTGGTATATTATTTCTTTAATAATGCTCTTTGGCAATACATCTTATACCATTGGAAAGCCTGATTATTTCCCTTTTAAATGGTGCCACGTTTGTAAGGAACATGCATTTGTGGGGTGAGCAGCAGAGCTGAGTATGTGGGTTGAGCCCATGAAACATTTGCCAAATCATCTGAAAATGTCCAACAGCTTTTCTTTACTGTTGACTCTTGTTTGGTGGTGTTTGGTGGATTGACGTCTGAAGAAACCAGTCATATTGGCAATTTAACAATGTATTCATTTAACAAACAGGAGCGTCAGTAGCGTGTGGAAGAACCATACACAGGCACAAAACAGCCTGGCACCTCCTCCACATGCTGGTCACCTGCCTGGTCTCACAAAGCTGTGGGATGACATCACATTCTTCAACCAGCATTCGTCTTCATTGTCTTAAGTCAGCCAGCGCGGTTGTGTTGGTCACTCTGGCACAAACAGCAAGCTGATCCCACAAGTCAGCCAGCGCGGTTGTGTTGGTCACTCTGGCACAAACAGCAAGCTGATCCCACAAGTCAGCCAGCGTGGTTGTGTTGGTCACTCTGGCACAAACAGCATGCCCAAGCTGATCCCACAAGCGTTCACACATTTCTGTACTTTGTGTGTGTGTAGTTTAGACTGAGTACCTAGTGGCTCACATTCCTTTCTACTCATCCCCCTATAGAGCTCCTAAGACTCACCATTGTTTCCCTTACAGCTTGTGTTCCCAATGTAACGTGCAAATTGTGGTTTGTGGAGGCCTTAAAACAGACAGGGGCTCTACCGTCATTGACATGTACGGGCAATGAATGTCAGGTGTATTCACGCTTAATGTAACAATGTCTACACTGTCTTTCAGAACGTGCGTACTCTATAAGCCTGTCCCACCCTTTTCTCATACGTCATTCGCTCCATTCCCAATCGCTGCGTTAACATCTAATTAAAAGAGTGAAAAGTAGAAATGAAAACAAGTAGTTATAAGACATCCTCTTCAAGGAAAAGGGAGAGGACAGAGGTAAAAGATCTGCCAATGTCTCGCACACACCGTAGAGGCGGCTCGACAGACTACGCACGCACGAACACAGTCTGTTGCTGATTTATAGTTATCATGGTTAGCACAAAAACATTACACAATGTACGCTTACTTCCAGTTCCTACACACCGGTGCAAACACCGTCACTCCTCCCTGTTCCAACACACACACTTGAAGGTGTAGCATACAGGGAAAGTGTGCATTGGACTAGCCAGTTAGCAACTGTGGCGGTCTCTACAAACCAGGCTCGCCATTGGATGGCTGCATTCCTGCGCATCACACACACATACGTGCTAACAATATCACAGCTTTTGCCAAACAAGGGATAACATTAGCCTAGTGGTGTAACCAGACCCAAAATTAACTTTGTGAATAGTGCCTGGATGCATTCCAATGGGGATCGTTTCCAGTAGTTGCACCCTAATGCACATAGACCTCAAGTTCATTTTGGAACTATTGGCGCAGCAATTAACAAATAATGGTAAATGGACTGCATTTTAGCACTTTTTTCCAAAGCGCTTTACATTATTTGCCTCACACACACACACACACCGATGGCGATATCAGTCATGCAAGGAGACACCTGACCACCAGAAGCAGTTAGGGTTAAGTGTCTTGCTCAAGGACACATCGACCCTTGGTGAGGAGTTAGCGAGGTTCAAACCAGCGAGTTAAATAAGTCTATAAGTAAATAGCTTTTATTGTCACATACACGTTGCAAAATTCATTGTCTGCATTTAACCGATCCCTCAAGGGATGTTTTTGAGAGTTCTTGATCAGCCATCGCCCGCTCTACCGCTACGCCACTTGCCATTTAATTAGCAAATAAACAGTTGTATCATATTACCTACCGTTTTACCTAGCTCTATCAACCATTGCCATTGTTGGAACTACATTTAGATCACATTTAACTACAAACACGGCATCACACTCCGATTGGCTGCAAACGAGGCTTTCAGAATAACATCTCAGTGTAAATTAGGATATAGATGCCAACAGGAGGTAAAGCGCAAAAACTGTTGGATCATGCGTTTAAACTACATGTGGATATCCCCTTCCATGCACGAGGTACCTTAAAGGTTGTTTGTGTAGAAAATGTACTTAATCTGCAACTGTCACTGAACTATGCATTGCTGTAAGCATTAAAAGGTAGAGTCAGGGATTTTAAGATAACAACCCTCTTGTAAAATTCAGCAAAAATCTACTGGTGAAATGCATTCTCTTTAGTTCTATTCAGATTTTGTTAATAGTGGTTTCATTGGAGGCAAATCACTAATACTGCTCAGGCGTTAAATATGAATTAGGGGTCTTCACGGGTGCAAAAAAAAATTGGACCCGATCCGAAAATAACCAAAGCATTTTTCACCCGGCCAGATTTGCATACATTAAAAACCCTAAATTCGAGATCCGTTCTGAACGGAACCGATGACAAGCAGACCCGTAACCAAAAATTTTTTTATTTTTTTTTACGGACCCGTTCAGTACCGAAAGAATAAACAGAACCCTAAAACTGTGTCGCAACAGATGACGCCAAAGAATAGTGCAAGAAAGTTGGCAGGAAAACACAGGTTGCCACACTAACACTGCCGTTAAATGATAAATTAGCTAATTACATTTTGGTCAAATTTGAGTTAATAATTTAGACTTACCAACGGAAGCCAAGGCTGGACCTATTCAATGTTGCAATGTGTAATTCCTATCATGAACCATGGTCAGATAATTTAGTCATAGTAATAGCCTACAATCGCTCACCGGCGCCACTGAACCTGCCTGTTTTGGCATACCATGGCAAAAAAGAGGGAAAACACCCTATGGCGTTAACGGGAAGAGTTAACAAGCCTTCCCCAGGATAGGTGACTCCACAGTTAACTCCTCCCTCAGAGGACAGGATCCCAGACATCCTCACAGGCAGACACCAGGTGTGGAGAAACTGTGACCCATCATCCTCCACACCAACCCTGGGCACCGGAGATCCCCCCCCCCCATCCCCCAGGGCTGCGTACTCAGCCTTACCCTGTTCACCTTGAGGTCCCACCACTGTGTGGCTACACACACACAGTCACAGACACACACACACACACACCTCAAGTCATTGAGGAGTCTGCAGATGACACCACCATCTGGAGTCTGATCAGCAACCTTCGCCTTCAGACAGATCGGCACATCATCAGAGACCCCAGCCACACGTGCCAGTCTGGCAGATGTTACAGATAGTACACTAGCGTTGCTAACATTCGGTTGTTGTATTGTGCTGCATAATGCATTGCTTATTTATTGCAGACACCATGTCACTTTATAGACTTAGCACCTTCAAAACATATGTGCTTTTACAGACGGAACACAACAACAGTTTTATAGAATTACAAGAATTAAGAGTAATAAAGCAAATAACAGCATGTGAATAAATCAATAAAACACAGTAGAACTGATAATTGCACTGCCGTACCACAACACCCAACATTTGCTACCCACTACATTCAGAATTCATAGCACTTAATTTATTTTATTTTTAATATCTTCTTAGTGTGCCTTACAATTATGTTAACTTCAAAGTAGCCAACCTTGCCCCAGTCAAAATAATGTAATCGTTCAGCCTAGGTCAGGATGACCCTGTGTTGCATTGCACAGAAAATACTTGACATTACTATCATAATTCTGATTTACATACAAGACACAGTCTACACGTGTTGTGTGAAAAATATGTTTTGTTGTATATAACGTCCACAGATTCGTATAATACACGTGTAAAAACATTGTGACCGTATTTGCATAAAAGGGAAGCAGTTAGTTTACCTATCTTATCATATTTTGATATTCATATCAGTTCAGCAGGATTTATGGTTCAGATTAATTCGCTATTTATATCCGTCATTGCATAGCCTACAAACACTGAAGATAGATGAGTAGTTCTGTAGGACAATAACACAGGCCAACTCAAAAACAGGATTTTGCAGGCACCCCTTATTACTGTGATTAATCATTAACCTTAACGTCCTACTCTGACCCACTGCTACCAATGCCCCCACTTCTGGTCGTTAGCTATGACGCGTACAGAATGAATCCCAACTTTCACGTGTTAAATAATGTTATTCGTAACATTACGCCGACTTGAAACCATTGCTGTTTATCGTGAACGACGGTGTTGCCTGCTTACATCCACACTGCACATCGATCACGGATGTGTGGCTAGCTTCCACATCGTATTAGTACCTGCCTATCGCACAGATAAGATAACCGATTGAATTAAAGCAAACAACGCCAACTCGTGATACCGACTACATGCAAATCAAAGTGACCGAGCTCGTCTTTAAACAAACAGGAAAACGCACTAGGGCGTAAATAGGCTCAAGTTTGGTCAACTGTGGTCGTAGTACGGTAGGGCAACGGATTCGAAGCAACTTGTCTCAAACAATATCGGCGCATGAAATCCCACACGCGTAAAAGTGGAATGGGTGACTAACATCATCGAGGAGCTAATCTTTGTTGCAAAGTAGCTTGTGTACTTTGGCACATTATACTGTTCAGAAAGGTGGCTAAAAAACAAGTCCCACGGGGTACGCTACTATACGTGAAGTAGTAGCACATTAGCTAAGGCTATGTGTTGGGAATCGCGACATTATGGAAAGCTTACTTGCGAATACTCACACACGTGGACTTCAGGGACATTTAAAATGTCCAGAAAGTCATCTACGGTAATGCTTGGTCGAATTGAGAATAATTAAATGATCTTGTTATCAAAATAGATCATTCTAAACGATTGTGACATACCAGGCCCTTCCCCTAATAAGTGTAATCCATACTGACGGTAAAGACATTTAATCTTTATGTAAAAACAGTAAGACACTCGTCGAAAATAACCGCAGTTTAGCGGACAAACGTAGGCTACTTACCACAGAATATAAGACACCACACGGATGTGCACTCGACCTCCACTGAAACAAAACGCTCTTTCGTTGTTATCTCGCCTCGTGTTCCTTCAAGAGAACGTCGAAAATGTCAGATTCCAGCACTCCCCTCACTGAGAGCTCGTCCCTACAGCCAGACAACCATGTTATCCCTGCATGTCGTCTACCCTGCTTTCTTTCATCCGGGCGTTTGAGGATCAGCGTCGTCGGCTCTGCCTGACAGCTTTGAACGAGGAGGGGGGGGAAATACGCGTGTATGAGGGACGACTTCTGCTAAGTCCGTTCGGGGCGTAGATTTGGCATGGTGATGATGCTGATACTATTACTAGCTATTGATTTCTTATGGGATTAATTGTTTTGACGATACGATACAGACATAAATCATTGCTACTCAGTGTCTACGATCGTGGCAATGCATTTTTCAATTGCACGTCTTGACTGATCAAATGTTCCTAGGAACATTTTTGTCTCAGGCCAAATGTAGGTGGACATCTTGCGAAAATAATTTGGGACAGAATTCGTGAAATTGCCGCAAGGTATAGGCTATGTTATGTAATCTGCCTAACCAGTCAACAAAAAGGAGAGAGCGAGGAAGAGATCACTGGGGGATGGTCCCACGGTGTGTGTGTGTTTGCGTGTGTAATTCTATGGGGGGCTGAGTTGTGAATAGTCCGTTTTCAGACACACATTCATAGGGTTTTGGAGGTAATTTTATGTTCAGGGTTGGGAAGCATCTGATTACAAAACAAAACATCTGTAGTAGACCTAGATAAGATAAGATAAGAGAACATGCTCTTACACTTATATGGTTCATATTTAAGTCAGTAGAACAACAGCAATATTGCAAAATGGACACACAATTACCATTCACCTATCTCTATTTACATTCTTTACATTACTTTACCTGTGGTCTTGGTCTACTATACAGTAAAACCTATTGTTTGACTTTTGTAGGCCTATTAGGCTACTGTCACTTTCCATATCTTTTAAGATTAAAATCACTGGCCTATATAAACAAAACTAGGCCTATTCTTAACACTGTAATCTTTTTACAATCCTGAGTAAATCTTGCGTTTGTAAATTATAGCCTATCAACGAACCACTATTCTATACAGTAAACTACTGTATACTTCTCCTAGTAGGCTATAGACAGAGCAGAACAAATCCAATAACAAAATAATAAATGGATCCAATACATTAATTGAAAAGCACTCCCAGTATCTTAATACCTCAACAATGAGTTAAGACTCCCCATGGAGTCCCTCAACTGATTCTGCTTACACATAGACTGCAGCTGCTTAACAAATATCACAGTGCACCGACAGTCACAGGAAATTGAATACCCCTTGTCATACCCCATCGATTGCCATTGAATGTTGACCTTTGTAGAAATAGACTTAGACTTAAATCAACAGAATCACAGCTTGGCTAATAATCTATGTGAACATTTTATTGTTTTATTGAACTGTTCTGTTTGTTGTCAAATAATTGTCACTGGATATACTTTAACACTTTCACTGACTCAGATGTGTGTCCGTGTTTGGTTCTTCAGCAAGAGACTAAAGTTTCTTCCACTAGATGTCAGACTAAGCGCACAAGCATCTCAAGCATAAACAAATGCTTAGTGGGCCACGCACACACACGCACACGCACACGCACACACACACACACACGCTAACATGCGAGTGCGGCTAGCCCGGAAATTAAAACAAAGAACAGAGGAGCTCAGGATGACAACACACACAGAGGAAGTGTGATGTAATTTTCTGATAGAAAATAGTTGTTTGCTGCTATATCTAAGACCCACATCTGCAGAATCCACATTGGTTTCTCTGTCACTGACCTCCCTACCGTACCTCATAACAATCCCATTAAAGGCAGAGTTAGCCATTCTCGAGAACACTTGCTACAGTAACTTGCTTGCTAACAAAACAAAACAAACTCCTGCAGAAGCTCCGCCCCACACACTGAAACACATTGAGTAGCCTATCTTTCACATTGTTGTTGTGTGCATGTATGCACCACTTTGTGCTCCTATTGACGGAGCCAGGGCCATAGACGTACCAGATTATGTTTCTCTGCAAGCATGGAGAATGATACGATAGCAAAATTCAGGGTGATGTTTGGTGAATGTTTTACAAAAATTGTATTATCTTATAATTATCTTACAATAGCTGACTTAACAGACTACATTCTCTACAACTTTAATTAAAAAAATATATAAGCGAATGTCTGTTTCCTTGACTTTGGCACTGCTGGTATTCAGGTTGTTAGTATTTATTTTATGATTGAATGGTATTTTAATAGATAAAGTAAAATATACAAAGCCAGGTGAATATACAAGAGAAGGCTTCCGAGATTCTGGTAGAAGTCAGAAGGGTGGGGAAAAGTTTATAAATGTGCCACACCCCTCTAGAGAACGTTGATTATAACAGTAGTAGCCTACCAATCATTAGTATGTGAAATAAGTAAGTTAAAGAGTCAAAACTATTTTAAACACTTTATTCCAAAGGGTTGATCAGAAGCTTGTATGAAATCAGTCAGCACACTGACAGCTGTCAGCTGGCAGTTTGATGAGACTGAAAATTAAAAGAAGAAAACAAAAAGATAATAAAAGTGTCGTTGATGAATGCAGCATACAACAAAGGTTGTCAAAGAAAACCTAAACCTTCAAATGAAAGAATTACATACTGCACGTGAAAGGTTTTGTTGACCATATTATCCACTAGGTGGCACTGTTCACTGAACAACTCATTAGTCAAGAGTATAGGTCAAGAGCTTTGCTGAATAACACCAACACTAAATTGTATTAGTCTCTGTACATGACAGCCATTGTAATCTCATCAAAAAACATTATCTAGCAGTCAGCTGTTGGACTACACAAAAGATATTAAACATACCAGCTCAGGCAAGTGCTATTAGTCTTTAACAGCTCAGTAGCCCCAGTTAACAGTTGCGGAGACTGTGGACCACAAAACAAACAATTAGGTATTAAGTATAATTTAAAAAAAAAAAACCTGTTGATACTAAAATCACAGCACCACTTAAAGCAAGCATCCTCCTGTAGAGAAAGCCAGTATGCTGTGTGCAGCATTATGATTAGACGGGACTGGTTTACCTCGGTGCTGAAGCAGTCGGCCTGGTCATCTTCTGCTCAGCATTTGGACCTCATGGCCCTGAAGTGCTCTGTGATGACTCGGAGCTGCGTAGATGTCGCAGTGGTCTTGTGTCTTAGCAAGTTGTAGATCAGCCTAGATGAAAGCGCACACATGCACACGCGCACACACACACGCACACACACACACACACATCCATTATGATTTAAAAAAATAAAAGTTTAAATGTCAAATTAATGCAATGTCTAGCAAGAATGAATGCGTGTTCTGACACTACATACGGAGTACATGCAAATAAACAGACATAATGCAGCTACACTTAAAGGTGGAGTCAGGGATTCTCAAGAAAGATTTTGATAAAAACACCTCTCCCTTCAATGCCATAGGGTAGAAGCTCCGCCCCTGTTATTGGACACGCATTGCCAAGGCTGGGATAGTGTTGTGTGGTGCGGTCTGCACCATTTTGTTTGTGTTCCCATACACAGAGCCAGGGCTGTGTAGAAACAGCAAATTATGTTTTCAGAATATGCACACAGAATCGTCAAGCTATTCCGGACTGTTCAGTAGACATTAGCCAAAATTGACAAAAAGTTTATTAGGTTTACAATCTTGCTGACTCCATCTTTAACACCTCTATACTATAAAATCCACTGACTTCTTTTCAAACAGTAACTGGTCCGGGGCACGCTTTGTGCAGATTTAATCTCTGACAGGGAAGATTAGCTCCGACGTGAAAGCTGTGTCAATCTCCATGGCTGTGATGCATCAGTGCGTCTCGAGTAGCTCTGATTGCAGCAGGCCTCTACGTTTGGGTTAATGCTGTCTTCATCAAGAAGCTCTGTGAACTGAAAAGACAACAGAGAAGTTTACAGTCGTCACCTGTGTATATTATTAAATAGTATTTTAATTCTAAGATGTAATTTCTCTCTGTAACTTCTCTCTATAACTTCCATGTATGTGCGTATGTGTTTTGCATGCAAAACATCTTTTCACACTCAAAGGCGCGACGATCTGGGTTTGATTGGTTTACACATTGTTCCAGGCCATCCATCACTGTTCTAGTAATATAGTCTTGGTCAAAGCTGAGCTGCGGCAGCCTCCTGATGTTTAACGTTAACAGACTACAGAAACGGGGTAGAGAGAATATATATCAGACCCACATAAACATTTTACAGTCTTTGTATTTAGGCCTGGTACCAAATAATATGACATGTCTCACAAGTCCTCGAAAGAAGACCTTCCTCCTCCTCCAAGTATTGGACCAGCCATGTTATTGTAACACATTTGTTTTTCAATGATGTCCGACTTAAGTTCATAAACTTCCATCTGTTTTTTGGAAAAACATTGTAAAATTAAAATTACTCAGATATTTTCATTTTAGTGAAAATATAATTTTCAATAACACATAGTAAGGTTTATATCAATTACACTTTGCAAATCGCCATTTTGAAATGATCCAAATGGTCCAATTTCACAGTAGTAGTAATAATAATAATAATAATAATAATAATAATACATTTTATTTGGCGGCAACCTTTCTCAAGACTCAAAGACATCTTATACAATATTAAACATACTATGCTATAGATTGCATACAAATATACAGTAGCAGAAATTAACACAACTATAGGTTAAAGGCTTTCTGGAAAAGGTGGGTCTTTTTTTTTTTACGAAACCAAAAATGTTTCTTAAAAAACATTATTGCAGACACATTTCTGTGTCTGCATTTTGAATGTGAAGGGAGAGGATGTCCCACAGCCACAGAATAAAAAACTGAATAAAATAAAATGTATTTTATAAAAGCCCGCACCGCGGACTTGGAGCAGTCCGAGTGGATGTCCTTGTCGCAGCACTTCATTAAAGCTCCTTCAATTACTTGGCCATAACGTAGCAGAGAACTCTCAGGTGCATCAGGATGCCGGCGAGAAACCTTATACATCACCCTGAAATATATCACAAACAGCCAATTGGAAGAAGGCATGGATATTAAAGGAGGGTTTGAATGGCGTTCCCAAAGTGAGTATCAAGGCTGCCACTTAGATGCTTCCAGGTCATTTCCTTCATTTAGGTCCAGAACCTTCCTGAGCAAAATAACTATTATTTGATGGCAGCCCAGAAGTCCTTAACATTTTATGTACTGTGCATTGCAGTGGAAAAAGCTGTGGTCAGACGATAAGTGATTTAGCTGATCACCTTTCGTGTCTTTGCATTTCTAAAGTCACACGGGGGTAGTGCAACTGGATTCTGTAGGTCAGGGCACATTTCCGGTCCAAGAGCCTTGTCCCAGACACGAGACCGAGAGGGAGGTGAAGACAAAAGCTGCTTTACCGCTGCAGGAACTTCCAGGCCATTTAATTTTTGGGAGGGGGGGCACAGTAGTCTGTTTCCGCCCGACTATTGCTCTCAGATCAATTTCTTTTGAGATTAGTCTGGAAAAACTGTTTGCAATAGCATTTACCCAGCGTCATCTCACTAATCCACCCTAATTGGCCCGCCAGCAGGGTGTGCTGGCGGGCCAATCAGTGTGGATTAGTGAGATGATGCTGAAGTCAAATGTGTTTCTAAATCGTGGTAGAGCTAAATGAGGCGATCAAAACAGTTGTAACGCTGATTGGTTCAGCGCTGTCCAGTAGTTTCAACAGTTAGCCTAATATATATAAATTCTATAAATTCTATTTTAAATGTAACTGACACCACCATCGATGTATGAATGTGTGTGTGAATGGGTGAATATGAGGCAATATGAAGAAACTAAAACACTTTTAGTGGCCAGCAGGTTAGAAAAGCTCTATCTAAATGCAGTCCATGTATTTCTCATCGTTCTACCTCTCTAGTGTGTCTAACCAATAGATTGCGGGCTTGGACATGAGTGAGTGTTGTTTCCTATGTAGTGTGAACTGTCTGTAGCGGCGTGTGCACAGCCATCACTTACTTGGCCCTCACAATGGCCTCCCCGTATGACTCAGAGACGTAGCAGATGGCCTTTTGATCGGTCACACGACTCCTCACTGCAGCCCTGAAGGTTGCTTACCTGCAGGGAATGCAGATTGCTTGACTAGCAGATTACAGCGATTCCAGAGAATGACTGCAAAGGGTTTGAAGCAGTAGTCCCCAACGACAGGAATGTTTATTTAATAATACCTACTATTTTCACACGCAGGTAATATTTGACCATTTACTGAGGTCGACAAACATTATACTTTAAATTCACAAGAACCAATCAGAGTGTGTCAATTATCCTGCCCAAAGAGTTGCAGCTAAACTGACACATTGACAAAAAACTACTGAAATGTGAGACCAACTGTTTGTTTTTTTAAGTAAAGAACAAACCAGAAATGTGTTTTTGGTCATTATCAAAAGAGCATTTAAGTGTACGAGTTAACATGTTGGTAAAGCAGTCACAAAGGCTGAGAGGAAAGCATGTTTAAATGTTTGTTTTAATTCCTTTAAATTGCCCTTCTGACCTTTTGTTCCAAGCTGTCAACTGCACCACTAAATCCACCCACACTTACTACAGATATGTAAACAGACAATGTACCTGTATGTGCATACATACTCAAATATACACACAAACACACTTGGCCTATTGGCTGACACAGATCAACATGTAATACAGTTCATAATATGGTAGACATTGTATTTTTGCCTCATGTTCCATGTGACCTTATAAGAGAGGTTAAAAAATCTATTTTGATTTGGCAAGGTACACACATTCTGACAAATCAGGGCCTGTTTTCCCTGAACGATCCAGAGAGGATGGTTCAGAGGACTGAACATTTGAACGTTCAATTTACTTTTTTCTTGTTCCGTTTAATGGGCGTGGCGAATGTTGCTCAATGACATGTAGGAAGAGATAGGACGTGTAGTCGCATATTTGGAACCTGTTTGTTTTATAAGTAGTCTATTTCTGAGTAGACCCTGTTTTCTAACCTGGCATTCTGTTCATTGAACGAGAACGTGTGGCAAATATTCCACAATACTGAATGCAGGGATCGCTTGTCACTCGCATGATGAATACACACACCGACATCACACACAAAAAACTAAAAACAGCAGACCAATGAGCTCCCGGCAGAAAGTACAGAGAAAAATCTAGCCATCTTTACTTATTTTCTTAGCTAACTCTTATTGTAACAGTCAAATCCATAGGCTACATTATCATATGTGCTGATTGTGGAAATATGGCTAGCAAACTCTGTAAAATCTTTTATAACAAATCTTAAAACAAGTTTATAAGCTTGCATTCATGTGATGTCGTTTTTATTCTTCTATATTTTTGTTGATTTTACATATATTTATTTGTCTTGGTTTTTATTTTTAAACTGATTTCATATTTTGGTTTTATTGATCATTCTGTTATTAATATAACTTGCTCTTTTATTTACAAATGGTCTAACACTCTGCTTAGTTATGTCTGTCAAAGCACACTGTAAACTCTGTTTTAAGGTGATGTATAAATACAGTTTATTATTATTATTATTATTATTATTATTATTATTATTATTATTATTATTATTATTATACATCGTTTAGGTTATAGGCTACAATTATTAAACAAACAACAATTTTTCGCAGTTAAATGTATCACAATGTATAGGCTCACATGCCTATCTATGCCCGTGCTTTATTCAGAACGCTCAAGGAGGCTTGACCTCAGCATCTCATTCTCCAACAAAGCGAGGACGCCACCTGGTGGCAATACCTCATGCAAACATGCTAAAACATCACATCACACAACAAGATTGAGCCTGGCTGGTAGCGGCACACTGCTGTTTAGTTTAACTTGGGCAGCGCAGATGCTAGGCTACACACATTATTACTTAATAAAAGGATGTGTGTGCTTACATCTTCCTGAATCCATCGCCGTCCTTGAATTGTATGTAGAACTGGCAGACTTGGTTCTGCGCGACCACAGGCTTCAGCAGCAGCAGAAAACTAAGAGCGACCAGCAGCATCATCATCACAGCAGAGCAGAAAATATATGATAGATGACAGTCTGAAATGTGCGCTTCCCTATATGTTCCCCTGTCTGATTAAATAGATATTGGTCAATCATGGATGGTCGAGTGGGGGTTGGGCTCTCAGCCGGAAGGTTCTGGGTTCAAACCCCAGTGTTGACCTACCTGTAAGCATCCTTGAGCAAGGTGCCTAACCCCCTACCCCCCAACTGCTCCCGCTGATTGGTCGCACCTTGCATGGCAGCAATCACCATCAGTGTATGAATGGATGAATTTGGATAAAAGCATTTTATAAAAAGCAGTCCATTTACCTTGCCAGTGTAGTCTACAAACCACCCACGGCCTGCAGCCCATCAATCATTCAGTGCACCCAAAACTAAACACCTTACTTCTTGGCTATCCATAAATAGGCATCTTGCATTCAATCATCTTGAAAGATAATTAAGTCAGATAGATTCAGTATACTAAGTCATTCTGGAGAAAGCTTGTTGACAGTTGAACTCGATCAAAATAAAAACCTCTCCCTTGCCATAGCTCAGTGATCTCCAGAAATCTAGTAATGTTTGACTCAGAAATGTTCAAGAAAATAAAGTCCAGCCTGTTTATAAGAATCAAAACTTTCCTCTCATACCATGGCCTAGAGGAGGTAATACATGCCTTAATTGTTTTACTTTTAAGGCCCCCCAGGGACAGCTCCCATTATAGATCTTCTAAAGCCATGTGTCTTAGATCCTCAGATATGACCTACTTGTCTGTTTCAAAGTACAAACTAAAAACGAAAAGTGACTGAGCTTTCTCCATCCGTGTCCCAGGAGATAGTGCCTAAAGTTTATTTTGGAACATATAGCAACTTTTTCCAAGTGACTGAAATGCTCAAATGCAGGTTTTTTTCCTCTAAATTTCACAAAAAGTCACAAAAATGTCACATAATTATAGTGTCATTGAACATTAATTCACAACTCACAATAACCCACCGATTTATCTCCATAGCTTTTTAAAGGATGCTGTTTGGTGCAATGGCAAATGTCATTATATTTAACAAGTAGTTTTTCATTTCTACGCTATATACAAATTGTATAGCCTAGATGCTGATATATTAAATGTTATAGCAAATAAAGATGAATTGAAAGGTTCAACTCCCATCTGAAACGTTTAATTAAAATCTGCTAAATCCTAAATGTCCAATTTATGTTATCCACTCCTGTTTGCTAAATGATCTTTGACTGAAAAAAAATTTAGGAGTGATATTTGACTGTGCGCTTTCTTTTGATTTGCACATTAAAGAGGTTACCAAAATTGCATTTT
>JAODUK010011114.1:13124-29410 GCA_027564635.1 Typhlichthys eigenmanni | reverse complement strand
CATTTACACAGCTCTACACCTCCATTTACACAGCTCTACGCTGCCATTTACACAGCTCTACACCTCCATTTACACAGCTCTAAGCTGCCATTTACACAGCTCTACGCTGCCATTTACACAGCTCTACAACTCCATTTACACAGCTCTACGCTTGCCATTTACACAGCTCTACACCTCCATTTACACAGCTCTACGCCTCCATTTACACAGCTCTACGCTGCCATTTAAACAGCTCTACAACTCCATTTACACAGCTCTACGCTGCCATTTACACAGCTCTACACCTTCATTTACACAGCTCTACACCTCCATTTACACAGCTCTACGCTGCCATTTAAACAGCTCTACGCTGCCATTTACACAGCTCTACGCTGCCATTTACACAGCTCTACACCTCCATTTACACAGCTCTACGCTGCCATTTACACAGCTCTACGCTGCCATTTACACAGCTCTACATCTCCATTTACACAGCTCTACACCTCCATTTACACAGCTCTAAGCCTCCATTTACACAGCTCTAAGCCTCCATTTACACAGCTCTAAGCCTCCATTTACACAGCTCTACGCTGCCATTTACACAGCTCTACACCTCCATTTACACAGCTATACGCTGCCATTTACACAGCTCTATGCCTTCATTTACACAGCTCTACACCTCCATTTACACAGCTCTACGCTGCCATTTACACAGCTCTACACCTCCATTTACACAGCTCTACGCTGCCATTTACACAGCTCTACACCTTCATTTACAGAGCTCTACACCGCCATTTACACAGCTCCCTACATTGTCTGTCTAATTGATACATGTCTAATAGTACCCCAGGGAACAGGAGGACAGACAGACAAACAGACAGACAGACACAGGTAGACTAGTTGTCTGTCTAAAACAAAAGATGATTTCAAAATATCTGCTAGAATTGGTTGATTTCAGCAGATTGTGCTTAACCTGTAGGCAGGATGTCAGGGGTTGTTTCATGTGGATTACTCCTGTCTGGATGGACACGCCTGTCTCTATCTATATGTGTATGATGTGTGCCAGCTATAGTGTATGTTTCTATGTGTTTATCGTGTCTATATATGTTTCTCTCTTTTTGCGTCTGTAGGAAAAGACTGTAGATACTGTACATGTATAAACTTTATGTTGTGAGCAAGTGTGTACGTTTGTGTTTCTCTGTGTGTGTGTGCATCTGTCGTGAGGTGTTTGCCCTTAAGAGAGTGAAGACAGGTCAAACAGGGAGGCACCAGCGGGTCAGATTACAGTTGTTTACTAGACCAACAGATTAACCCAGTGAACAAGACTAATCTCCCTCAAAACTCCCTGCTGTTCATCCTTGGCTGTTACTTATTCAGAGGCTGTCTTGACAATAAAGTGTTGCTTGTTTGTATCAGGAGGAAAACATTTGCCAAGGGTGTTCTTTGCCACAATTCATTAAACGTTTACAAAAATCTCTGTTCCGAGTTGCTGAACCGAACCTGTTCATTCATCGATTGAGTATTTTATTCCATGTATTCTGACCTCATTTCACACAGCAGATCTGCCCTGAATAACTAGCCTTTCAAACAAATAGCAGAGGCATAAAGAACAGCCTTTTTTCCTATCGCTGGACTTTCTCTCTAGTGCGCATGCATTCGATTGTACCACTAAAGGGCAGTTCCGGACAATTTCAGCCATAATCGTGGTAGATTGTAGATTGTGCGTTCATATCGCTCTATCACGCTATCCTTAAATAAAAGACTTGTGACGACAAATTGGTTGAGATTTGGCCAACGTGATTTCACAATGGACCATCATGTCGCGTAAACATCACTGCACACCAGACTGACCCAGAAAACACTGACAGACGGCACACGCACTCACGCCACATGAGAAGGATTCCCTGCATGCTCCTCTTTGCTCACATTATCCAACCCCTCCCCCCTCCGCCGCTCAAGGCCCTCCATCTGTTTATCTGCTCCATCCACTCCTCTGGTGCAAACGTAACACACTCAGGGGTGAAAGCCCCCCCCCCACAGACACGAGAAATCAGAATGCCATGCATTGTCACAAATTTAGCACAGCGAGCTCCCAAAACGCAGTGCACGCACACACACACACACCACATCCTCTGAAGACCGATACGTGTGACTTATAGGCCATGCTGTAGTGGTTTCTATTCATGATTTCTATTGCTTAGACTTTATTTGAAACGCTTCTAATCCATGATGCTTTCAGCATGTGTGTGTGTGTGTGTGCGTGCGTGCGTGCCAGTGCTAGAGCTCAGTGTAATGGAGTAGATCTGAGCAGAAAATGGCAGTTGATTGACAGCTGCCGCCTCCAATTGGGTAAAGATGGGTATGTGAGGTTTCCTATAGCAACAACCAATCTACAGGGCCATTAAAATAATGAAGTACAACTGGGGTGTACTACAGGTGTGTATGGGATGTTTTTCATTGTAAAGGAGTATTATTTTATTCTATACTACTTATAGGACGGGTATGCAGTCTCTCTCTCTCTCTCTCTCTCTCTCTCTCTCTCTCTCTCTCTCTCTCTCTCTCTCTCAGCAAACAATGGAACCTAATGTGTCCACCCCGCACCTCTCACCTAATTGCTAATCGATAATGTCCTGATGGCATCATTTGGCATGCACTAGTTGTATGATTACCCATCATCACACTTCACTGACCTCATAGGATGGATAATATACAGTAGCTTTATTGCATATTATGCAGTATATATACACCTCATCATCGTCTGAGAGGAAAATAATAGAAGCCCAACAGGGCTATTTACGATATTGGATGACTTCGATCTGAGGATTGCTTATTATAATCCAAAAATTATGTTACTGATTATAATTTTAGTCTGGCAAATAGTACAGATTACATTTAAAAAGTAACCTAAATCTATACCCAACCCTGATTGCCCCCTACGTCTGATTGTATTTCCCACCCCATGGCGTAATTTGTCATCGAATCACAAATACTGGCGCTGGAGTTTCCACCCAACCCCTTCTGCTTTGACGCAATAGGCATATTCCCCCTCGGGCACGCACAAACTGACACATCACCATCAAACCGCGACAGCGATGCCACTCAAAGTAGCTATATAGGCTATACACACAAGCAGAACGGTGAATTACGATCATCGCGTAAGATGTGCGACCATCTATCTACCAACCATACGAAAACAGCGTGCGTGACTGACATAATGGACGACTACATCCAGTATATGCAATCATTTTTGAACCGAACTAACGATGGTTTTGTCAGACCAGTGATTTCTTTTTTTTTTTGGTTGTAGAGCTGGAGCGTTAGCGCGCTCCAGCGAGGCACAATAACAAATTCCAAGCATCCAAGCAATGCGCATCATGTCAACATTGTCTATCGGAGCCGATATTGTTTTAGTTTTTGCAGCAAACATCTCCATTCACTGATCATGCTAGGGTTAAGGACGACACGAGGGTGACTGGACAATAACGGGAATTCAGACCAAAACAGTAAAACATGTCATCATGCAAGTCATTTGCAGCCACATATGTTTGGAATTCATCCCACCGCCGTATTCAGTGTCATTCCAACGTATAGTGCCTTACCTCTATAGTATCAAGGGTTAACCATTTTCTAGAAAAAACGCTGGACCAAACCGAATGAGGGCAACAACAGGTTTGCCCTTTTACGCATGGCAAAAGATATCTTAGAATCAAATGAAAAATAGATCTTACCCCCATGTTGGCGCGATCAGTCTGCAGTCTTCGCAAAAGATGAAAGCGATTTAGGCTGTCTTAAACCAGAATATATAGCTCCGAGATTTCGGGAGAGAGCAAAAAATACCTTCTCTGTTAACCAAAGGAAATACGCCTCTCTTCACTATATCTCTATTACCCTATTTGTACAGAATTACGAATCTCCTAATTAAATGATCTGTCAATCGTATTTGTGCGAGGAACGGACTTGGGGGAACTTGACAAAGAAGCGTTTAATGTATCGTCAATATAAGCATCCCGTTCTAAAATCGACCCAAGTGAGGTCGTTTTTATAGGTGGATGATGCCCAAATGACAAGCAGCCTATATGGCAACAGTGTAGCAGGTGTCCAGAGCCTCGCTTCCACTAGTCTGTCGAAAATGATTCCGGTGGATAACGGAGCCTAACCGCTGGGCGCTTATTCGGACAACGTGTCCTTCCGCAGATGTAACTCGGTATAGCTGTTGCGGCGGCACAACGTTTTTCCCGACTGCGCACTAATTCGCATGTGAAAGAAGCGCCCGGCGCATGTGTGTGTGTGTGTGTGTGTGTGTGTGTGCGCGCATGTGCGTGTGTGGAACCGGGCTAAAGAGTGTCTCTGGAGGATAGACAGCGCCGCATGCACAATCTAAGGCTCTCGTAACAACACACCCACAGCACTGTTCAGTGAACTAATACGATTGGATTAGAGCTAGACAATGGATGTATCCCCAGTACAATGCTACTGGGGGAAGCACTGTCTGGTCAATAACAACAAGGAAATAATATCACCGCATCACTCGCCCTAAAAACAAGAGGCAAACTGGAACTGTCTCACAATAGACACAACAACTGCTTCTATAATTCCATAATGGAAAATCACGATGTGATGGTAGACACACGCACACGCACACGCACACACACACACACACACAGAGACAGGGCATGTACACTTGCTATTTGTGCATAACTGCCTGCTGGTCAAGATGAGCTGATTGCATGGCTGTTTAAACAGGTGTGGGGGGTGGGGGGGTGGGGGGGGTTTCTGAGGGATACTGAGTACAAACAAGCACACAAAACACACACAAAACACACACAAAACACACACAAAACGAAAGTATCCTCCACACCTTCACCTGCAGATCAAGGTGGCTCAGGCATATACTTATAATACATGTTATTTACATGTAAATTAAAGGTATTTAGCAAATAGACCTTGTTACCTTATCGTTCTGGTACTATCAATAATCTATAATAATCTAGTACTTCTAAACAGCCCTGGCTCCATAAATAGAAACACAAACAAAGTGGTGCAGACAGCACACAATAACAATATGTGTATCCAATGTGTGGGGCGGAGCTTCTGAGGGAGCACCCTATGGTGTTGAAGGGAGAGGTGTTTTTGTTTTGATTTAATTTCAAAGTTTTGAAGCGTTCTAGATAATAACTTATTTCACCTTTAATAGCAGCAGGAAGAAATTAGTGTGTCTGTCTGTGTTTTATTCACATATAGCTTTGTGCATAGGTGTGTGTGTGTATATAGGTGTATGTTCCATGTAGCCAGCTCTGCCCCTCTCTTCACCCGAGTGTCCACAACATGCGGCCTCAGATCAGATGATACGATCACATAATCTATTATCGACCTTGAGGGGCGCACCCTCATACTCAAATCAAATATCAACCATCTTTTTTGTGTCTGTGTGTGTATGTGTGTGGGGACGGAGGGTGGGTGATCGCCATGGAAACAACAGTCAAGTCAATAGCTCCTCACTAATTATCTGGCCGACAAGAAACAAAATAGAGAAAATTAGAAATGGTCGCTGGCCATATTCAATGGGAAAGAAACAAAGACAACAGCTGTGCGGATGGAGAACAATGTTTACTGGCTGAGAGTATCGCCTGTTAGACCTATTTTATAATGAGGCTGCAGAGACACACTGGTCATACTCATTATTCATTTCCATCTTATTAAAGAATTCTATAAATATATGATATGTATTATTTCATATATTTCATTTAAATGACATGCTAGCAAAATAGGTACGGTAGCTAATCTGCTTTTCAAATTCGTATCTAATAATGTAAATATTTGTCTACATATTGAATTTTGAAAAACCCCATTTATACACATTTTTTTAAGATGGTAAAAGACTCATTGAGATTAAAATGTATTTTACAAGAGCGACCTGGCCAAGAGGGCATCTTAAAACGTCCACATACAACATTTAAACACAATGTCCACCATTCAATTACAGCACCACAATAAATGAAAAGCATAAAACTATCAGTCATGGTCAATTAGACGTAAAGCAATTCAGCATAGAGAGTACAATGGTGCGTTAAGTATTTACAACCAGTGATGAAACGCAGGGCAAAGTGGTATACTGGGTCCAATGATTGCAAACACTGGGCCGATGCATTCATATACAGCAGATCACCATAGCCTAGCAAAGGCATATAAGTTGCATACACAAGATATTTTCTGTCTAATTGAAAAGCACGGTTTGTTTCTATAATCAGTGCTTTTACGATGACTATTAATCCTTCCTCTTACATTTCTGGCTTTGGAAAATCAAAAAATAAGACAGGTCTATTAGTAGCTTTGCTAAATAGGCTGCATTTTGTGTTTTGAGCCTACCTTCTAATCATTCTCATCATCCATACTGTAGCTGGTGAAGTTATTCAGATACACAGAACTGCAGTAGCCACCACTAAAATTAGGTTGAATTTATACACACACACACACACATTCACACTCACACATACTGTACACAAACAACACACACACACATTCACACTCACACACACACTTATAGACACTTCCACCCCCGTTCACACACCCACACACACTTACTTGCACACTCACAGATACACACTTCCACAGTCCACACACACACACCACTACGCAGCACACACACACACACACTTCTACAATATCTCTCTCACACACAAACACACTTCCACAATCTCTCTCTCACACAAACACACACACACTTCTACAATGTCTCGCTCACACATACACGCACACATACACACACACCTACAGTACACATGGCTGTATGTCCTTTGCAGGTTGTATAAGCCTCTTGCCGCATGTGTGTGTGTGTGTGTGTCTGTGTGAGTGTGTGTATGAGGACAGGGCCTACTTATGGTGCTTCAGGATGTAGTGGCTGCTGAGTGTTTGGCATGGAGCGCGCACACACACACACACACATCTCTATGCAGCGCATAAGCACGCACGCGCACACACACACACACACACACACACATCTCTATGCAGCGCATAAGCACACACACACACAGGTGGAAATGGAAAATAAAATGATGAAGTGTAAAGAATAGCCTTAAACCAGTGGAATACAAATATGTTTTAGTACAGTAGCCAATAGAAGGATCCATTACACTAATATAACATTATAGCCAAATACCAGAAATCATTAGCAACATAACTATGATGATAATGGTTTATAAATGGGTCTCCCCCCCTCTCCCCCCCTCTCTCTATCTCCACTGGATATGACCAGGACATTGTAAATGCATCAAACCAAGCCAATCAAGCATTAACATTTTTAGGACTACAGCTTCCTCTAAGAATATGAATGTCTTTTGGTATTTTTATAAGAAAAAAGAATAAAAAAAAAAACAATACTCTAATCTAATCCAATCGGCAGAAACTCAGATTGCGTATGCTTCCCGATATTGATTCACTGCTGGTGTTGGCTTCCACCAGCAATAAGAGAACAGAGGGCTTGCTGACATCAGAGGTGCTTTCCGTTGGTCTCCCAGCTTCCAGATGTGTATTTCCATTGAACTGCACAGTTAGCACTGCATGTGTTCCTGCACAACAACACTGGCCTTACAGTAGCCCAGCTGATGCAGACAACAGCACATACACACCCACCAAAAACACACGCTAAACATTCAAGATCCCTTGTTCATTTAGTGAAGCCACTGACGGAGCCAGGAAAATATGATTCAGTGCTAAAAACAGCCATCGTGCTCTCTCTCTCTCTCTCTCTCTCTCTCTCTCTCCTAACAGAGGGGAGCCACATGGCTTGTCATTCAGAGGCTCTGTGTTTGTAAACCCATCCTGGTTCTACAATGATCAATATTTAACAAGGAACACTTTACTCTTTGTGTCACCACAAAATGTCAGGGGACAGAGGAGGGGTCTCGAGATGATTTTTAGAAATGAAATATCATTTTTAAATCATTCTAATTTGCATATTTTAGCCATAATTGTTAGTAGCACAGTTTATACACTAGATTATGCATTCTGCTACTAGCCTATCTTAAAAAACTATCAAATAATATCATGGCTGTTATGTTTCTCCCACCTCTGGGGATAGCGGGGGTCGCGGGTCTCTGGCACTGTTATTTTGAGGGTCGTGAGCTGAACAGTTTGAGAACCACTGCTTTAAGTCATAGAAGAAGAATAGCAATAGGAGAAGACTCCTATTGCTGCGCTGTTGCTTTAAGGATACAGCAGCCAATCAGCATGCACGGGGGAATGGTGACATGCCTGTCCTTGCAAACGACCTTGGAAACCGTGAACTGAGAATAGGCATGTTAGAACAAGAGACTATGAAAAAAATGTGTGAAGATGGACAAAGAGAAAGAGATAGAGAGAGGGGTGAGGATGGAAAGAGAGATAGAGATGTGCAAGAATGGACAGAGAGACAGAGATAGATAGATAGATAGATAGATAGATAGATAGACAGGTTAGGATGGACAAGATAAATATAGAGATATATACTGTATATAGAGAGAGGCACACATAAATTAGGCGGTTGCATAATTCTCAACACGGGGGAAGGCGAGCAGAATGCGGTGGGGGGGAGGTTTTTGAACGAGTCACAATCTACTCTAACTGCACAGGACATGATGTAGATTGACATTAAGTCTGCGCGAGGCTCAGAGGGACAGCGTTATACATCAGCGCGTCATTTATTCAGACAAATTAACAACATATATTGGTCGCTACTGGAGCAAATTCAATATTATATAACACCTGTAGATATGAGTAACTTTGAGCTGTGTAACAGTAACATATAAACACATAAATGGAAGTTAATTGGTTTGCGTCTCATGCGATATGCTGACCTCACCCGGTTCTCTGCACTGTCCAATCACAACTTTTGAAAGACTTTTCTCCATTTCATGGGTATGACTGCTTATTTGCTAAGACAAGACAATGTGTAATACAAATGCTAGTTGATGGACATTTTTATTATGCAAGGAATCTTTAATATTATAATTTTTAAAGCTACAAAGAAAGGAGTGGCAGTATGATGGAACTTCTCAAGCATCCTTCTTACGTAGCATATAGAAGACGTCTTGCCCTTCTCTCTCTCTCTCTTTGCTCTTATTTGATTTCCTTTCATCTCGACTGATTGCTGAGTGCAGCTTTATTGGACCTCTCTGATACAGAAAGTATGACAGCTTTAATGTTTAGCAATAGAACATTGTTTTGATATAGCTTTTTTTTTTAAAGAAAATAACTGTAATTTTAATATTTTATTTTTAAATAAATCATCCATTTATTGATTGAGTTCTTTTAATTGAGCAAGTCCTTCCCCTCCTGGGCTTCTCCGGTAGTGGTAGCTGAAGACGCAGCTACCACTGGTAAGAAACAAGAACCGTTAGCCTGATCAGCTCTGGAGCCCATATTGAGTGGACACTGCACATTGTAAGGACGTGTGTGGTGCCATAGCCACCACACACGTCCTTACACGTTCATGCTCTTGTCTCCGGGCACGTTCACTCACGCAAATGGATGAATGTTCCAGCGAAAGCATCACAGGAGGAACGGAGAGACAGAGATGAGCGGGGGAGAGATGGAGAAAGAGAGAAAGACAAGAGAGTTGAGATGGTGCGAGAGAGAGAGACGGTGAAAGAGGGAGAGAGAGAAAGATGGAGAGTAGAGAGAGAGAGATGGAGTAGAGGGAGAGAGGGAGAGTGGATAGAGAGAGAGACAGTGAGAGAGAGAGATAGAGAGAGAGATGGAGAGTGGATAGAGACAGAGAGAGAGAGACGGTGAGAGAGAGAGAGCGACAGAGACAAGAGAGAAGATAGAGAGACTAGCGGAGGAGAGAGACAGACAGATGGAGAGAGAGGGGGCATGCTGCATTTAAATTTAGCAGAGTCACATGTCCCTGTCTCTGTATGTCCACGGCTTCTGTAAATAAACACCCCCACTGTGCAATCCGTTTGATGGGCCAGATAAAAATGAAAAATCAGGAACGTGAATGGGGGGCGGGGGGGGATGAGTGATGTTGCTTAGCAACCACATCAGACCACGCAGACAATATTCTCTGACACTTCATGAATGATATTTGGTCTAAGATAAAAGTACACTTTGGACTCATCCCCTGATAAATCAAATGGAAAACATCCAGTACAAGAGCTGCTAAATATCCTCAGGCTATCCCCATTCTCTGGGTTGATGTTGGATGGATCTACTGACATCAGCAAACAGTAGTCTGTGCTGTTGCTCTTATCTGTTGGTTTGGCAACATAATCTTAAGAAAAGAGTGAGGAAACCACTAAACATCTCAGTCACGTCCATCAGAGGAGGGGCACAAAGAAACCTGCGGCGATTCCTTGAGCCTCTCAAACCAGATGATTGACAGCTTGGGTCAATTAGCCTACCCTAAATTTGCTAGGACCAGAAGTCTCATACTTAGATTATTAATTCTAATATTATTACTATTTGGAAATAGTAATTATTTACACTACTAGTTACTGGAAAAAGTAATATTAGTTACTAACTAGTTACTGCCCAACACTGGCCACTAATAATACTACTTTACAATGTCATAGACACTAAATATATTATTATATTTTATTGAATATTTTATTACGTTCTTTGTAAGCAACAAGTCACCATAGCAACGTATCGTCACGGATGTTTTGTGTTATGTTTTTTTTTGTCTGCCGAGTTCCATGTGAACGCAGTAGAGCTCTCATACTGTACACACACAAAGCGCAGTACAGTTGTTGTCCTGCGGGGGTGCTGTGGGCAGACCAGCAGGGTTACCGTTGTTAAGGGTTCACCTTGACAGGGCCACGGCTAAGTTCCCTCCTTCCCATTGGAGGAGCCATGGAGCCACGGTGAGATACGACTGGCCGCTGGGGCCAACCTGTTGCTGGGCTGTTCCCATGGAGATGAGATCACTACCTCAACAGCATCCATTTCCAAGGAGAAGGCCTGCCTGGGTGGGTGGGTGGGTGGGTGGGTGGTAGAGCGAGAGAGAGAGAGAGAGAGAGACATGGTTTACAGAGAGAAAATGTCAAGGTAACTCAATGGAAGAAAAGAAGCATTGAAATTGCAGATAGGTGTTGTGACAAAAAAGACAATAAGACTGAGTGTCGTTTCTCGTTTGTGTGTATAGCGTGATACTCACGTCTGTGATAGGACAGAAGACAGTGGCCGGATATGGGATTAGTCAGAAGAAATTATTTCTGGGATTTGTATTTCTGACTAATCTGAGAGTAGTTATCTCCCTCATGGAGAAGAGATCCATCAAACTGAACGTCTCATTACGACATCGCCGGATCGCTGGACTGTGTGTGGTTCACAGCTTTCAGACAGATCATCACCTGTCAATCATCTGAATGATTCTTTTACCAACAGAGACGGAAGAGAAATGGACGGATGGATGGAAGAATGTGTGTGCGTGCATGTGTGTGTGACAAGTACAGCGATATGCAAGACAGGCCAGGACACTGTTGGAAGTTGTCAAAATCAAAATGGTGGTAGAACCAGGTGCCCAGCATGTTTTAAATGTCTGTCTGTTCCAACACACCGGATTCACATGAATGGGTCGTTACCAGGCTTCTGCAGAGTGGTAATGACCCAACAACAATCACAAAACACGTGCACACATTGACGTACACACACGCACGCACACACAAACACTTACAAGCACAAACACACATTGATTCACAGTTTGCACACACACACACAAACACACAAACAAACAAAACTCACACACATACAAAATGTGTGTGTTTGCGACATATACCATTGAGCAGTCTGCCCCCTGGTGGCTATGCTAATGCTCTCCAAACACAGGCAACAGAACAGCACATGCCCAGAGCTCTCACGCTGGCCTGGCCATCATGTTAATGCAGTGGCTACCCAAAGAGGGGGTCGGGACCCCTCGGAGGGTCGAGAGACATGGGGGTGGAGATGGGGGCCATAATTGTTACTACAGTTTGAGTCTCAGCCTCTTCTGTCCATTAGCACTACTTCACTAAGCACCAACGTCTCAGACAGCCGTACAGATGCACAAGATGATAGAACAAGCCTGACTCTAGAACCTCTTCTGTTGGTGAATATGGCACTATTCCAAATTAATTATATGTCCGTAATGGCTTTGTCAACATATTCGATTTTGAATTTCATATCAGAATGAGACGACATACATTTAAGATGGAAAGATGTAATAAAAGCAACATTTGGTAATTGTTCAAAATAGTGTTGATGACTTACTGTATACTCACAAATACTTATAAAACACCCAGGTAAATATGCGGCTACACGTCACTGAGCAACACTGACCACGCCCATTAAACTGAGTAAAAAGTAGTTCAAGAACATTTAACGGTTTGGAGAAAACAGGTCGTTCAGTGAAAAAGTTAATTGAATGTTCAGAATGTTCAGTCCACTGAACGCACCCAGAGGCACGTTCAGTGGACTGAACAGAGGGAGCGCGTGATGTCATTAGCTCCTCTAGACGAAATTACTCCATTGTATCTTTACATAGAAGAAATATAGTTTGCTGCTATATTCATGTTTACAGTATGAACATATATCACCTTTAAACGATTCTTAGGGTTGGTTTAATATGATGATGGCAAACTACAACGTAGAAACATCCCACACTAATAACATGAATGAATGTTGTTCAACAAATCCCAATTTATTCCTACACAAAATATCTTCAACAACATGTTGGTAGGAAACATACCATGTTGGAGACGCTGCAACTTGTTGGTAAGAAAGAAGCATCACTTCTTGTCTTAAAGGTACACTCAGTCATTCTGGCGAAAAGCTTGTTGATATTTGAACCCTAAGAACAAAACCACCTCTTCCTTCAGAGCCATAAGGTGCTCCCTCAGAAGCACCGCCCCCCCCTCACACACACACACACACACGTTGAAATCACATTGCCAGGGCTGGGATAGTGTTGTGAGGTGCGGTCTGCACCACTTTCTTTATGTTCATATTTACAGAGCCAGTAGAACGGGTAGCTTTTATCTGAATTTGACTGAGTGTATTATTGTATTATTACTCTAATATTAACCGCCTTTTAACCATCTACATCATCTCCACCGCTTCTCTTCTCTCTGTGCTGTACCATATAGCTACAGGGAGAATATATATTTTGCATTGTAGTCTGTTCTGATGTAATCTATTATTAATATATGACATCACTAGGTACTGCAATGGAAGCAAGAAGACACGTCGTAGATGAGTATTTAACACACACACACACACACACACAATGACATTAACAGCATCTCTCTGGTAGGCTACAACACAACGGGATCATGTACTCATTATAATCCACCCATAAAAAGATAAACATGTGGAGAGAGAGGTATGAGGCTTCCTTATTCCTGTGGCTGTACGACCTTGAGGTCTGTCTATAATCAACAATATAATATAATACTAGGATGCTTCATCTAGTTGTCTCCCGCAGTCTCTGGTGGGTAGTTTGAACAATAACAGTAGCTCATTCTGCCCTCCGGTGGCAAACTGGTAAAATTGCATCTGTTAATTGTAGATGTGTCAGAATGACTGGATTACTGTTTGAAATATAATTATTTTGAGACACACGATACTGAAAGAAACTGATTTGATTATTCAATTAATAGTTTTGCCCTAGCAGCCATACTTATATGTTTAGCACTCACAGCTGCCATCTTGTGTTCTATAGGTGTTAAGGGCCATCATGCCTGTTCTCCCATTGACTCAAACAAAGGCCGTGCGTAATTTACAGACACAACCAAATTAACATTTACCTTAAGGGGTGGATTTGTTCTCTTTGTACTTTCCCACCGCCATTTCCTGTCACTTACTATAAAACAAGCGAGTTTCCTTTGTTTCCTCTGAGATGTTTTTGGTAAACCATAGCACTACATGTGAAACCATTCGTTTCTCCCTCGGAACAATAAAGCTGTTTCCAGATTCATCAGCAGAACACTTCTACTGGTCGACAATGTTAGGTGAAACACATGGAAAGCACAACTCCGAGGTTAATGGATTTACCTCAGAGGTTAATTATTTCAGAGAAGCCACAAATGCCGTAAATGTAAATGTATTGATGCCTTAACAGTTGTCTAAACAATGTCTTCCATTCAGATTTAGTACTGTATCTTCCTATTCTCTTCTTTTAAAGTGCTTCTATATGATTTTTTGCCACTAGATGTCACACTAGAACTCACCAGCATCTCAGACCAAAACAAAGGCAGTATACCTATAGTATGTACCAGGACCTAAACAATATAGTTCCTCTATAAATCAAGGGATTTAATTTTAACAGGAATGAACTGCTCAAGAATAATGCATGTCACAAATACAGTATGGAAACACACCACACATAACAGGAGGTGTCAACAGGAGGTGTCAACATACCTTGCAGTCCAGTATGGTAAATGGACTGCGTTAATACAGAAGCTTTTCCAACCTTCCGGCCACTCAAAGCACTTTACAGTGCAGCCTCGCATTCACCCATTCACACAGCGACACATTCATACAGCAGGAATGAGCGAAAGGTCCCGTTCACTCACAGATCATTGGAGATTCAACAGAGACAGTGTTATGAGTCACCTTCGGCGGCCTAACCTTCTAACTGCAGGGGTCATGGATCATTACAGTAATGGCCTTTACAAACCTCTTCCTCTGGGAGGCTGTTCAGACCAGAACCAACTGGATACAGACTGCATATGGTGACTCATACACACTGTAGCTCCATCAACAACACTCAGTTGTGATGGGTAACACAGTGTCTAAATTAAAGCGTGTGAAAGTCGTTGCAAAAAATAAGCAGTTTTTACAGCTACATTTTAAACAACCAAAAATATTGAATTGAGGAAATTACATTCAAATTCTAGCGTGATTCTCTCAAGCCTTCAAATGCCATTGTTGTGTAAAATCATCTTAGGTGTGTAAAATCATCTTAGATGTAACACAAAGTATCAAGCTCTAAAAAGCTGAACAACTTAAACGGTAACTGCTTCATAACATTTGTTTTTTGAGCTGTAAACTACGCAATAGGACTGGATGAGACACATTAATGCTGGTGTTAATATAGACAAAATCCACATTTTTTGAGAAATCTGCATTTTATGGTCTGAAAATGGCACTACTCTTAAACCTGGCTGGTTTCCAAATGTACTTTTTGTCCGCTCCTGTGTCATCACATTCAAATGTTTAACATTAAAGTGCAACTTCACCCCAGCTCAGAGCCTGACTCAACCCATCCCACAACTGTGAAATATGCTAAACCGTAGTCGAGGAGCTGAGGGAGGGGGGGCGTTGAGAGGGGGACCACCTACGTGAAGCGTTACACATTCACTGGGGTTCAAGAGAAGCTGGGCGTTCTGTTCCCGGATGTCATGTCTCATTAAAACAGCTCAGTGTCACTTCAGTGAAGTTAGAGCGCATCCGAATTAACCAGAGTTGACGTTAAGAAAGTCGCGTTTAGCAGCGGAGACTGTGTCACCTTAGCAACTCCCCACCTGGTTTTGATGGTTGCATCAGGTGTGTCTGAAGGATTTATTTATGCTACTGTACACATTGTTAGTGTCTCACTTAGCCCTCTGCAGGGGCATTCTCCTACATCAAACCTATACTTGTTGAAATTCTGAACTCCTAAAATATGTATTAGCTTGACTGTTTAGCAGGATGTTAATTACATGCATATTTTTGAAGGAAATACTTTTTATTAGTTTATATCAGATCAGTCCTTATGTTCCCCAAGGTCGAATCTGGCGAGCAAACATAAGTCACACAAACATCATCAATAAATTAAGTCAATAAAAACATGAATGCATACACCGAACAAATGTACCTCTTCCCTGATGGCAGGAGTTGAAGCTCTACGTGAAGTGGAGGTCGACTAGAGGGTCCACCAGCATGACCTTTGCCCGCTGAGTGGTTCTAACTTTGTAAACAATAATGAAAAACACTTGGCATGAAGCCACAGCATTTAAAGCATATTAATTGAGTGGCCATCTTGAATTGCACGTATTTAACCTCAGCACTAGAGGGCAGCATTACAACTACAGTCATTTTGTACCTATACCACCTAGAAAAGCACAACTCCACACGTGGCACACCACCACTCACACACAGGCTGTGACCCGCGAAGGGCGACACAGGCTTGCACACATAGGCAACTGTGCTCAGTTAGCAAACACACACTTACAAACACAAATGCACAAACACAACCTCTCTCAGACACTGAATAGATGTCTTGCACACATAGGAAACTGTGCTCAGTTAGCAAACACACACTTACAAACACAAATGCACAAACACAACCTCTCTCAGACACTGAATAGATG
>JAODUK010011114.1:0-12902 GCA_027564635.1 Typhlichthys eigenmanni | reverse complement strand
ACAAACACAAATGCACAAACACAACCTCTCTCAGACACTGAATAGATGTCTTGCACACATAGGCAACTGTGCTCAGTAAACACACACTTACAAACACAAATGCACAAACACAACCACTCTCAGACACTGAATAGATGTCTTGCACACGCACACACCGCCAATTATCGCTGTTATTGTGTTGCGTTAACTGTCTTTGACTGTTTATTCAAATTACTTCTGCGTGAAATGGAAGCCAAGATTATTAGTTTCTCTGCCTGCATGTGGTGTGTAGTGTAAGCGTATGTCTGGTTTAAACAGGTGTATGTGTGTGCGTGTGAGACAGTGTGTATTTGATTTTTTATATAAGCTTGTGCTGGAGCGTATAGTATTAGGTGTGTGTTTGTGTGTGGTTAATGTAATGTATCACGGCTGAGCAATAGCAGAAGACCTTTGCTTCACAGACATTATTCACAACTCTCAGACTCAGTAGAGCTCAATCATTGTTACTTTAACAGTGAAACAATGAAATTCATTAAAGGAAGCAATTTGTGTTGAGACAATCTGCAGGGGGGAGGAGGGATATGGTGTTGTGACGGGTCAGGGGTTGCTTAGATGTTAGGAGGGTAGAACATTTAATTAAACTGACATTTCTGCAATAATGTAAAGGAAATCCATGTATTTCCATTATTTTATGTGGCACTGTGGTTAGAGATAAATTATAATTTCATACAAAGAATTATTTAGAACAGGAGGACAATACTATTAAATTGAAGCATTGTTGATCTGTTTTCAGCTCATACTGCAGATTTTTATAAAAACGTGGACGTTATTAACGTCATTAACATTGATGTGTCTCATCAGTTAAATCCTATTACTTTGTTTACAGCTCAAAAAACACATTTTAGGGTAACATGCACTTTAATTAGTACGTACTGTACATACAGGTATTTACGCCAGATAACCAAATTTACTGGTGAATGATAAATAAGCAGCCTACGAGCACTGATCTGATTTACCTCACACATTTCTATGTTATAAACTGGTGATGTGAGTCCTCATGTTGGCGCTATACACTATTGATTCTAATGTCATTAGAAGACATTAGCCAAATGCGTCCTGTTTCAAGCGCACTTCAAGACTGAAGAACACTTTGAGCACCACAAAGGCGTCCTTCGTAGTGATGTTGGAAGTGATCGTGTCGTTTAATTACAACCGGTTTATGCATCCCGATGATATGACGAGACCAGATGGGCATGCTGGCAGTTCAAAATGGCCGCCGACAGCGAGCGGGCGTCTTCCTATTTCTTCCAGCAGGGCTCCAGCACAACAGATCACAATCAGAGGCACTCTTCACATCTCCTCCGCCCACCATCGACTCACCTATTGACTTACACTCCTCTCCTCTTCCCCCGGTAGCTCTTAATCTCTCTCGGCACTAGACACCCTTACATTTATGCTCCGCCCCCTCCAATCACAGAAGTCCCTTCCTTTATCTTTCGCCCACTTCTATGTCTTTTCACAAGCCTGTAATGTGAAGTCGACCCAGCTCACTAACCTGTGCAGGAAAGGGGATTTGATTGTAGTCGGGAAGGGTATAGAGCAGCGTTCCCCAATCATGGTTCTAGAGGGCCGCTTCCCTGCATGTTTTAGATGTTTAGATGTAAGAGAGGAGATGTCTCAGCAAAACACAAGCGAAGTAGCGGGACACAGATGGGACTGTGCTGGACAGCTGGGTTAGCGGCCATTTTGCTTTATCGCAGCTCAGTTTTCACTGATGTTGCTTGGTTGGCCATAGCTGTACATGTGCATTGTGAATAGCATTAGGACATAGATGCTGGCATGACATGCTAAATAACTGGTCTGACCAACAGTAATAATCGACACATCAACTTTCTATTTTTGGTTTACATTTTTATTTGACAAGACAATGATCAGAAAAACATATACATTAATAATAACAAGTTCCCCAAAAAGCATATAAAATAAATCGATCAGCAGTGAATGATTTAAAACAATAAAAAACTTAAGAAAATACACAAAACCAGATGCTCTCCAGTGCGTTTAGCATTGCGGTCACTGTGAAACACCCCCTCCCGTTAATAATTAGTGTGTATTTCATCTATCTATCTCGTCCTCAGGTCCTGGCCACAAAGAGGAAAATGTGAGAATTGCGAAATCTAAAAATAACAAAGAAGGCACATCTGGCTCAGTGTGCAGAAAAGCTATGATGTCAACTAATTAAAAATAAAGAAAAGAATAGGTGATGAATGAAAAGGAGAGAGAGAGAGAGAGAGAGAGAGAGAGAGAGAGAGAGAGAGAGAGAGCAGGTATAGAAAGAGGTGTGCCTTGATAAACAACTGCTAATTCGGAGTTAAAGTCCCGGAGCAGGATGTATATATCGTCTAAAAGAAGATGCACGTATGACTTTTCATCTAAAAGATTATTGGTTATTTAAAAGGTGGAGTCGGCAATCTTAAGCTATTAAATCTTTTTTTTTCTGTTAGCTGTCGTTGCCGTTGTGTGAGTGTGCGGAAGAGGAGCTTCTGAGGAAGCACACCGTGGCAGTGAAGGGGTCAAGGGTCAAGTTGACACTACCTTTAAATCACTGCTCCCAATGAAAGATTTGTTTTCCTTTTTCCCTCGACCCATCAATAACAAGCATGCTAAACAACACATTATAGTGTAGACTGTAGATCAACAAAGAACTGTATAAAGTGAATTAGAATTAAAAAAATAATACAAATAAAATAATAATAATAAATCACATTTGACCAGTTTAGAGTTTGGCAGGGGTACAAAATACATGATATGTGATTGTCTGACACTTCACTATGTTAGCAAGTAGAATACCGTTAAGCCAGGTTTGCATCAGTGACCTGACTTCCTGTGAGAAGAAGGAAGTGTGTATTTGTGTACGGACCCATGCGGCATGCAGACATTACCTTTAATGGAAACAAACACCTTGGAGACCAAGCAGACATATCAAATAAATGCACAGCTACCTGTTCTAAAGTTAGTCCTTGTTCTTATAGATTTCACCTGATGCACAGCTAAACAAGATGTTGAATATTATTACGCAGTGAAGCCAAGTTGTTAGCATCTGTTTTGAAACTTGTCTCTCAGCACACATCCCGCTATATTTCCCAAGTAAAAGAAGACAAGCTTGTGGTAAAGTCTCAACCTACTGCAGCTTCCCTACCTCTATATTCAGTACCCTCCAGGTAAAGGTAAAGTCAGCTATTCCAAGCTAAAAGCAAATTCAACAAATATCTGTTCGCATTTCGATAGCTTACCGTTAAAAGAATTATCAGATACTTCAACACTGCCCTGGCTCCGTAGATAGTAACATAAAGCGGCGTAGACCGCTCGTATCAACAAAGCCACTACACAATGCATTTCGACATGTGAGGCGGCTCCGCGATACTGTTTTGATTTGAGCTTGAAGTTAGCAAGAACCACTGACCCTGCCTTTAACCCTCAGCAGTGAGGTAAGAGAGCCACAGCACATTGTCGCACGTTTTAACAAAGCTTATTAAATGCCACTTCTCTCTAAAACTCCTGCACAATGCCAGCTACCAGTTTATTATTAAAAATTATTGTCACACATCTGAAAGAAAAAAAAATACTATTGCATAAACACTCAGCAAACTCAACAACAAAGAATGCGATGGCCGTGAAGTTTTTTCCAAATGAAAGTACTTTCTCGTTAGAACTAGGTGTGCTTGTCAAAAAAATAGGCTATTTCTCAATTCCAAGAACGCTAGGTACATACTTGTGTTCTTGAGAGGTACGTTCTTGCCAAGTGTCCTTCTGAGAATGGTCTTGCAAGAATGCAAGTACATATCTAGATTGAGATGCATATTCTTGGCTATCGTTCTTGGCTATTGCGCAATACCCTGGGCTCAGGGATAAGAACACTGGTACAGATATTATCAGTGCAAACCGCTTTTGAATGCCGGTAAGGTATCATGGCTGTCCCGGTCTGTTAGCGGGACCTCATATTTACAAAATCGCTGTAGCAAATTTTAAACTAGACTCCATCTTCATAAATCGACCACAAATATAGTGACAACAACTACAGTATATGCAAAAACGTTTAAAACAGCATTTCGTGACACAATAACAGTAGTATTTGAAAAAGTATAGCTGTTGTGTGTTTTCTAGACTGCCATTGCCATTCTTGTTGATTCGAAATGTATTCTGGGATATTCCGCGGACAAGTTCACGCACAAGTCACCAGCACCGTCATCCGGCAAGATGCATCCTTGGTAAAAAATGTAAATCGAGAAGATATCTGGGCATTTTATCCGTTCTTGGCTAGATGCCAACTTGTGAATTGGAACAGTACTTGACTGTGAATGATGTTTCACAAGTCCGCAAGAACAGAAAAGAAGGCATATTGAGAAACAGCCATAGTGTGAGTTTGTACTGTGCATCACTTCTCAGACATGCTGACCTGCTATCAGCCCGCTGTGGACCTGCCAGCGCTGTAAAAGTCAACTAGATGTGTTGAGCTCTTTGGCAAAACAAAGAACTCAAAGATCAAGCGCAGCCAGAACAGAAGCTGCTCTGCACTCGTGGTAGTGAGCGATTACGCTGCCATGACGACTATGCTGTTGATATCAGCATTAGACAAACACCGTACCCCATAATATGACTTGAGAGGCCTTGCGTTAGTGAGTGCAATGTGTTGCAATGGAGACAAACAGTGAACAGACCCACCCCACCCCCCACCCCGATACAAATCCAAAGGGTTTTCTGCAGACAGACAGTGTTGGGAAAATGTTTTAACAAGCCACCGATCATGCCATGCAGTGTGATAACAACTACAAGAAAAATCCACATGGTTTCTGTTTTACATGGTCAATTAAAACCTCAATGTACCCGTGAAAAATAAATTAGTAATATACATTTTTTTTTACCCCTCTCAGTTTTACATTGAGCAAAATGGGCGGCTCCTGCAGAGGCAAAAGACCTACACTTTATTTTTTTTCTCAAATGTGTACACATTTCACCAACAATATATTTTTCATCAATATCAACATTATTTACAGTTTGTTGATCATTTGTACTCCGACATCCAGTAAAACGCACTATTTTGATACAGCAAAGCATGTTTTCTTATCATTAGTTTTTTTTTTCTCCACTCACAATTATTTTGTAAGGACACACCAAAAGCATAATTCATAACCCCCCCCCAAAAAAAATCCCCAATGCAAAACCTTCAGCATACATTAGCCCACTTTTATCGGCCAATAAAAATGGTAGTGTTTGCAATATATTTCCAATATAATGCTTGAGTATTTTGCTTGCTTTACACAAAAGGAGTACATTGCGTGCTTTTTAACACATATATGGTTTCTTTAAAGAGAGGGACAAGTCACTAACGCTCTTCTGTAGGCCCACAAACGCACTTGGGTCTGTGCTATGTGTATTTAGTATACCGTGTGTGTGTGTGTGCTTGGCATGTGTGTCCATGTGTGTGTCATTGTAAACCACGATTCCACTTTGCACCTCGTCAACACTGACCCTTGCCATCTTCCGTGATCCAGATAAATCCCGCAGTCTTAAATGTTGGAATGTTGCCGGGTAACTGGGCTTGCAGAACTATTTCACTTCTTCCTGGTTAAGGCTAATGAACAGCCCAGCGCACGGCGACAGTTGCTACGGCCCGCGGGTAGAACACATCCCATGACAACCCCATAACCAAACAGGAATGTGTTGACATTGGACCACAGCCTCTGTTGCAGCAGTGGGGACAAACTCTTTTCCGTGTTATTGTGGGAGCACGACAATTGTTGAAATATTTTCAAATGGTCGAAGTGATTAACTGAGGCTGCCCGGAGAGCAAGAATATACAAAACAGAGGACTTTCTGGGAACTAGATAGCTCAAACCAAATTAACTGCAGAAGTGAATGAACTTCAAAGATCTTTTTTTTTCCTTCATTTGGAAACAGATTGCCACAGAAGCTTGAGGCTTCCTGTGGATATAGAGTAAGAAAAATGTACTCTAGCTCCTATTGAGATTGCTCTGTTCAGGCCAGTACCGAAGGTCCCGGTAAATTAAACAGATTCAATTATATTCTGTATTGTTTTCTTTAAATAGATAGCTACAATACATAAATGTTATGCTTGTTTTCTGTTTTTCTCAGGGACGTTTTGCATCACGAGAATTTATGGACATCACTGATCAATTCTAGTTCACCTAAATGTTGCAAGATCTCTCAAAATCAACAAATAACACACTGTGATGTCAGCATGTGCATATAATAAACTAGAATAATAGCAGATAGTTTGAATTGTTTAGTTACTGCGTTAAGATATAGCGATTACAGCGATATTGTACACTATCACATTATCCCTTACGGGTACAGTATGGGATTTTGTAATTGTCACAGACAGTGTGTTGGAATATTAACATCATAATACCTCAAATAAGAGCAAATTGCAGAATTTCAGGATTTAAATTACTTAAAGAAACACGGGTGCTTTCAGCCAACAGGGGGTGCTCTCTTTCTTTCCAGCTGAAAATGTAGGTTGTCTAGAATTTACCCATAGACCCCCCCCTCCCCCCCCCCCATCCCCACCAATCCAATCCTCCTGTTGCCCCACCCCTTTGTCCTCCGGTTGCCATAGTTACACATACATAGCGGCAGACACAAAGCTCTCGCCACGAGAAATGTTGGCCGCCGACGGCTCGTGATTGGATGCGTCGAAATCGTTCCCGCGGTGACCGTTGCCGGAACGGTCCTTGAGCTCAGTCAAGTCGTCGCATTTACCCTCCCGGCCTGAAGTGGCGCCGCCGTTCAGAGCCCCACCACACAGATTACTGCCTTCATCGTCCAGGTTCTGAGGGGGGGGGGGGGACAGGGTGACGTAATTTGGTTAGTCATCCGGCAAACAACCAACGTCCAAAACAATGACAGTACATTTGCAGGCGTCATTAGCAAAGCCACCTATAGTAGCATGGTGTCATCGTACTGTAGCTACGTACTGTAGCTACTGTACGTCTGTAACATACGTGGTAATGAAAAGGTTACAACTAAAGATAAGCAGGTTTAGTTAAGCAGACACAAGAAAAGGCTCGATATGGGCACAATACTGTGCTGAGGTCCTTATTTGACTAAATCAGTGTGCTCCCGAAGCCGGATTGTTTTTTTATATAGCCTATAATAAATCGTTATGTCCTCAGACAATGACATTGTCTTTTATGAATAATGCAACATTTTATTTTATTTCTTTCAGTGCATGGAGTTCAAGTGAGAAAAGTCTAACCCCAAACCAAGTTATGGTGAAAATAGCTAGCATTGGGATAACATGTATCCCAATAGAGGTGACGTTAAATGTGGAGCTTGGTGAGGAGAATCTCATAGAGACCACAGACATCTATTAGTTGGTAAAATGTCTGCAAATGTCTCATAGAGACCACAGACATCTATTAGTTGGTAAAATGTCTGCAGTAAAAGCCATTTTCTTTTCCTTTTGCACACAACATAGGTCAACTTATTCAAGCCATGTGTTGATTTCTATATTGGATTGACATTTACTTGTTAATTCAGTGCAATATTAATGTGTGGGCTGTTTCGTCTTATCTTGCCCACATTTTCCCAAGTGGGAGTTTAGTCTGACGTGCTTATCATCCGTGTGCATGTGTGTATCTGTGTGCATGTGTGTGTCTGTGTGCATGTGTGTGTCTGTGTGCATGTGTGTATCTTTGTGCATGTGTGTATCTTTGTGCATGTGTGTATCTGTGTGCATGTGTGTATCTTTGTGCATGTGTGTATCTTTGTGCATGTGTGTGTCCAAGATGAGAAAATACACGTTAAATGTATCAAGCTCTTATAAGTTATTTGGAAAGCTCTGAATCTTATAAGGGTCTAAGCTCATGAGATTTTAATGAAAAAAGTTTAATTATTTGATAATTAAAATTCCCTGTTTGGCCGACGTGGAAGTGGGATGGTAGAGTTGATCAAAGGTGATTGGTTACAATCCAGAAATGATGTCACACATCACGGTACAACATCTGATTGGTGTGGTTCTCTCAGAGAAGACCATTAGAAGTTCACAAATAGTCCGTCAGACAACATAAGTGGAAAATGTGTGAACGATAGGAGCCCTGGGATAAAACTGAACCCTGTGTGTGTGTGTGTGTGTGTGTGTGTGCATGTGCGAGTAAGTGAGAGCTGGAGAGAGCGAGTGATAGAGAGAGAGCAGAGAGAGAGAGAGAGTGGATGGATACGGTGTGTGTGTGAGAGAGAGAGAGAGAGAGAGAGCAGAGAGAGAGAGAGGATGGATACGGTGTGTGTGTGTGTGAGAGAGAGAGAGAGAGCAGAGAGAGAGAGAGAGAGGATGGATACGGTGTACGTGTGTGTGTGAGAGATAGAGAGAGCATGTGGATGGATACAGTGTGTGTGTGTGAGAGCGAGAGAGAGAGAGAGATACCGTTGCTGGCTCGCCCCCTGTTGGCTCATAGTAGAGCTCTCCTGCGCTCAAAGGCTGTCTCTCATTGGGCGATATGGACGGCTTGGCCAACTACAACAGCACACGAAGAACACATGAAGAGCTCAGATGTCCATCTACTGTAAATCCATCTTGTGTTTTGAAATGTGCAATATTTACATAACTAGTTACATTTCTGTAAATCAAATGTAAATTACTCTTTGTTCAGTGACAAGTGACCTTTTCATTGTAATAGAGGTGAAATGAGTGGATCCAAATATAGACAGTATTGCTATTTTGAAATGGCTAATTGTTCATTTCTGTCAGATGGACTTAGATGCTTTTGCCTCTGAACTCTTCACATAAGCACGCAGATCGCATTACAGGGACTGGACAAGAAGGCACAGAAGTATTTGGAATTAAACAGAGCAGTATGCTCAGTACGATATGGATTTAAAGACAACAGATAACATGATTACAACAGAATATGAAGCGACAAAATAGTACAGTACGTTATTAGAATTCAAGAAAAGCATGATAGTGCAAAGAGCAGAAGATAACATAACAAAATGGACACGTTATTGGTTGTGGGTGGGTGGGTGCAGCCTCGACACAGGTAAATTAACGGCACGGTAGTCAACTGTGACCTGCCTGCCGTAACGGCACACAGCGATGCGGCGTTAGCATTCAGCATGGCGATGACACCTAGCCAGAGGCGCAACGGGGTGGGGAAGAACAAATGGCTGCCCACTAATGGGCCTGTTAGCGGCTCGAACTCATTGTTGTTGGAAACGTTAAGACCACTTAAATCGCCAGTCAATAGCCATTAGCCCTCCACCATGGCTGGCCAAATGGACCACGTGACTCCAGTATGATCGTTATGACAACAAACAAAAGTGATTCCGACCACTCACCAGCTCCGTGGCGTTGCCCGGCTTCACGGGGGGTGGGGGCTTGTGCCTGGGAGGGCCGCTGATTGGGGCGAGAGGAGAAGAGGGCGTGGCGTTAAAGGTACAGTCAGCTACTGCATGCTAAAACAGATCCAAAGCCCCCCTTACCGTGACTAGGTTGGACAAAACAGCATAGTATGCTATTATAGGAAAACAATTGACAACTTGCTATTGGAGGACAGGGCAAAAAGAGGCGGGGCGTGGGATCGGTCAATTGTAAGCTAATACACTTTTTGTCTAATTCATCCAAATATCTCCTTGCATTTCACTATCTTACCGTTCTCTGTGTGTAATCTGATCCGATGTCTAAACAGCCTTGGCTCCGTTAATAGGAACATTGCTGTAAACAAAGTGGCGAACACCGCTCACAACAACAAGGATTTGCAGGTGATCCCGAGAATAACTATCCCTGCCTTTAATGTCTGCATGTGGCTGGAATAGACGGAGGGTGTAGGACAAATAGCAGAGGCAATGTGCTGTTAAGTGCTCTTGTGTTTCGGACGCTATACACTGATTGCTGGTTTGAACTCTGCAAACTCCTCACCAAGTGTGCAGGTGTCCCTGAGCAAGACGCCTAACCTCAGCTGCTACCGGTGGTCAGGTGGCTGACGCCACCGTCGGTGTGTGAATTTGTGAACGTGTAAATCCTGTACAGCGCTTTGAGTGGCCGGAAGGTTAGAAAAGAGCTATATAAATGCAGCCCATTTACCATATGTGACACTCTGCTGTCAGGAAAAAGGGGCTAAAGCCCCAAACACACTGCAAGCGGCTAGCAGCGATGTAGCGACCAGAGACAATGGAAGAGGTGCAGCGCTTTGAAGCGATGACAGGCGATATAACATTTAGCGATGCAAAGTGGACGTGTACAGAGTTAAACTGATCTCAACGTCAGGCAATGCGATTGAGGCGACTACAAATGGGAGCTAAGGATATAATTCACTGACAGACTGACTGAAACATTTCTGGTGGGAAATACACGAGAGGATACCTACAGTAGGCCACCAAAGCCTGAAATTAAAACAATTTTCAACCACAAGGCGATGGGCGTGTGTCTAGGACTTTAGTTTAGTTATTTAGAAGCACAGTGCTACACCAACAAACATGACACAAACCCTTTTAACCTACATCCTCAATAGAATGCTCACATGTTTGAAGCCATGGAAGCTGGATGAACGTCTTTGTTTGCGGTACTGTAGCTAAAATCATTTCTAAACACTGAACATTTGTAAAAGGATTATCTGTAAAACAACAACCAAACAAACCATATTTTCATTCAACGTGATCTGTTAATTGATCAGTAATGGAAATATAGCTTGATACAATCTATTTTCCATATTCAATTTAGAATAGCGTCTAGTATTTACATGTATATGCCAATAATTTTGCGATATACTTCTATTATGTGTTCCTTTAAAAATCCAATCTCCTTAAATGGTTAATAAAAGTTCCTTTATTATTTATAACCCTGTTTGGTTAATTACAAATTATAAGTCTCTTTAAAAGCAACTCATTCAATATATGTTATTTACATTTTTACTGGTTCGGAATGTTGACGCATTCAGAATATGTAATTTTGTTTTAGTTATATACACACCAGGTGTAAACGTAGTTAAAACTAAGACGTATTAGTGTGGATTGAGTGTTCGCTCTGCAGTGCTCAGCCGGGCGAAGCCATTCCGCTGAGGCACGTCAACTTACTCTCCGTCATCCTGCCTTTTGCGGATACAGATCACGACCCCAACGATGATGGCGATGACAGCCAGAGCCCCGAGGATACCCCCAATGATGGCTCCCGTTGACGGAGGCGTTGTCCTTGGTCTCGGCCTCTCTGTCTCTGTGGAGGGAGGGAGGGAGTGGGAGAGAGAGAGAGAGGAGGGGGAGAGAGAGAGAAGGAGAGAAGAGAGAAAGAGATAGAGAGGGAGGGAGGGAAAAAAGAGGAGACATTCATCACTGCTTCACCTTATATCACAAACATGTGATGTATTGCTTCTGCGGGCACGTTCAGTGCAGTCCTTTGTGGTACAGTGTTCGTCTGTTTTTTGTGTGCTGCTACTGAAGCTTTTAGGTGGTGTGGCGGAGGGGTGGGGGGGTGGGGGGGTGTAGGCTTTGGAGTACACACCGTCATTAGACTATAAACTCTAAATGAATAAAACATGTAATAAATATGATTGTGCCTTGCATAATGGATGAAACGTGGCTGTAACGGCTATAACACCGCATGTGAGCCTGCGAGAACACATAATATTGTGCGTCAGGTAAACAAAAGCCAAGCGTGCATGAAACGCACAAATGCGCTAATGGGATTATCAAGATGACAACAATAGCCATGTAAACACCACGGCATTAAACAGGCATGGTTGTAAAATAAATAAAGAAATAAAGAAATAAAAACCAACGCTGTGAGCTCACAAAGGCCCACAGCTGAGCAATCTCCAGTGTAACATTTTCACTTAACGCCATAAATCGCTGCCAGCCAGCCTGTTATCAGCTGCGGCTCAGCTTCGACCTCCCTGACTCCTTTCAATTAAGAGCCTGTTTATGCTTTCTGGAGGGCGGGGGGCGTCTAAATGGACCGTAAAAGCCTCCTATTACAGTAATGCTTTCATGAAATGAAGCCGAATGCGAACATCTGTAAAGGCAGTCCAGCGCATGTGCTGTAGATGGTTTATACACACACCGACGTAGCCTACTGAAGACCACACGGCGTGTTTTGGCAGAAAGAAACATACAGTAGCCGGCGCCGAGGGTTTGATCGATCCTCCGCTGCTCGACCTGCTCTCTAACCCAACACTCTCAGCAATGTATCTGGTTACCAAGAGAAACACTGCACGGTTGTTCTCTACCGCATTTAGAACGTCATTTTGTTTCAACAGTGAAAACTGTTCTGATACATTAAATTAACACACTATAATATATAACATAGACACTAGGTTAAAAAATAGACATAGAGAAACATAGAAAAAAACTCCACAAAGATTATTTAAATTTGTCTGTAATCTGTATGAATCTGTCCTGATTACAATATGCCGCCCCCCCGGCAGTGACATCAACTAAACTGGCTGCACTACCTCATCCTGGTCACATGGTGGCAATGTTCTCCCAGCAGCTAGACCACCACCCCCCCACACACACACACACACAGTGGCAGGAGAGAGAGAGAGAGAGAGAGAGAGAGAGAGAGAGAGAGCGAGAGAGAGAGATACTTTCAACCAAGCCTTTATTGGCACAATTCTCTTCTTACATCAAAAAGTTTAAAACAATCAATAAAACAATGCTTATCCATATATACACACGTATACACCCATATACATACATATACACACACAACAATAACAACAATCATTATTATTATTATCATTACTATGACCGTTATTACTACTATAAAACATATACAGACATACATATATACACATAGACACATACTTTTCTTGGTTTTTTTTTGGTTGTTTTTTTCCCCAACCGAGAGAGAGAGAGAGAGAGAGAGAGAGAGAGAGAGAGAGAGAGAGAGAGAGAGAGAGAGAGAGAGAGAGAGA
>JAODUK010011083.1:0-29421 GCA_027564635.1 Typhlichthys eigenmanni | reverse complement strand
TCGAAAGGAGCCAGTTGAGGTGGTACAGGCATCTAGTAAGGATGCCTCCTGGGCGCCTCCCTTGGGAGGTGTTCCAGGCACATCCAGCTCGGAGGAGGCCTCGGGGAATACCCAGGACCAGGTGGAGAGATTATATCTCCAAACTGGCCTGGGAACGTCTCGGGATTCCCCAGTCAGAGGTTGATGATGTTGCTCGGGAAAGGGAAGTTTGGGGTCCCTTGCTAAAGCTGCTGCCCCCGCGACCCGACTCCGGGTAAGCGGGAGATGGATGGATGGATGGATGGAATATGAAGATATAATTTAATTAATTTAGTGTTCCCATTCTAATGATATATGGAACGTTTCTGCTTGCAAATAAGTAGTTATTTATTTTTAAAATGTAGTATCAAGACATTATATTTTGTCATATACTGTCAGAAAGGAGTCTTCATAATAGCCTATAGAGCATTGATGCCTGTTTATTCTTACAGTGCAGGAACATTTCTCAGGCATTTGCACATAAGCATAACTGACAGGTCTGTAGTTGTGCCAACTCACTTTCTACATCCTATTGCACAACTTGTCTGTTTTGCGTGTGTATGCCTATAGGCACAGGTGAATGTCTTCTTCTAGAATGCTTATAGTCATGCCTAAGGCACAAATCTAACTGTATCTACTGTGTATATAGGAGAAAGATAACAAGAACAAACAGTCTGAAACAAATATTTAGACTGTTTGCTTTTGCAAGTGACTGAATACAAATGTGTAACATAATACTGTAAACACAATTCAATGTCAGGGATTTAATTTAATTTACTTTTGCAAATACCAGGGCTGTGTTAAGAAGAGACATGTATTGCCCATGGCAGTATAGTATTCTGTAGGGAAGGGCTTTCTGCATGAAATGAATTGTAGTACTTGGTTTTGCAAAAACAATTAATTTCTCAAGCAAGTTAACATATAATTGGCTACTGGACAAGAAGTACACTAATATATAATTTGCAAATGAGACAGTTGGTTCATGAAGGTTCAAGATTGAAATTCAATGTAAAATTTTAGCAAATGTGTATGAACAAAATCAAACTGTACAAATCAATAAAATACACCATGCAGGGTGAGTCGGACACGTTCGTACGTCATACTTTTAGTGTTGTGGCTTGGCACCAAATCGGTGGTGTTGACACAAAAATGTATACCAGCCCACGCAGGTCTATTACAAGGCTGCATCAACACCGGTTTTGATACAGGAGGGTTAATAAGAGATTAACTCTGGATTTAACCCCTTAGTGGTATATATCTTACTTTCTGCCACTATGTCATTGTATAGCACATAATCTCAGACCACACACACACACACACACACACACACACACTAACATGCAGTCGTGGCCAGACCAGAGGCTATGAAAACACCTAACAAAGAACAGAGGAGCTGGGACTCCAACACACACAGAGAGAGTGGGATGTCATTCTCTGCTCAGGACAACATTATTCTACTACACATTTTCATATAAAATAGTTGTTTGCTGCAACGTTTATGTTTAAAATATCGTTTAGATGTCTTGTATGTACGCGAAATAAAGTTTGCTACTTTCCTGCTGGTGGAAAATGGTCCTGGCTGGAGTAGTTTAAACCACATTAACTGGTTTACATTCTCAGCTATGTCGCAACAGCCTAAGCCTAAAGTAAACAGCATGAGTTCTGCTTCACAAAAAGGGAAATGCGATGAGATGCTACGGCTGTGGTGCAGGCCATTATTTACCAGCGCGACTGCAAACGCAATCTCCAGAAGATGTTGCTTGTGAGTGTGTTAGACATGTCTGTCATTACTGCTGTGGTACTCCTGGCCTCTCTGACCATCACTGAGGGTAAGTACATCTTTATTAGAACAAGTTAATGGTATAGGTAATGTGGCACAACAAGGGAATATGTAGCATGTGGTCGTCAACTCTGGTCCTGGAGTACCACTGTCCTGCATGTTGTAGATGTCTCCCTGCTCCAACACACCTGATTCACATGAATGGGTCGTTATCAGGTTTATAAAGACCCATTCATTTGAGTCAGGTGTGTTGTAGCAGGAATACATCTACAGCATGCAGTACAGTGGTTCTCCAGGATCAGGGTTGAAGACCACCTAAAGGATCGGCTGTAGGTGTCCACTGGGGTATGCACTACATCTACCAGAATGCCCCACCCATCTGACTGGTGTAGGTATGTAAACCACCCATCTGAAGCAGAGCAGGGAAGACTAGAACAAAATACAGAAAGGGGGAAGAAGAGCATGTAGCTAGAAGCTAAGAAACCAGATTGGAAACATATGGGCATTAAGTAAAATCTGGTAACATCTTCTAAGTAAATTGAGGGAAACATTTGTGGAATCTTGATCTTGAGACAGAGAAAATACCAGTGTTGTCTGTTCAAATAATGGCATGAGGGGGAAATAAAACTTCCCCTTTCTGAACTTGCCGTTTTGGTTTGTTTTCTTAAGATAGCTTGCACTGCCTCACTCTTGCCCATACGGACAACCTCTCAGAACATTACATATGAAGAAATTGTCATCCAGTATCAAACATAGCATTTTACAAAATCAAATGACATTTGTATTGGAAACGACACAATGGCTTGCAATGCTCTCTGCTCATCTCACATATCACTTCCCCATTTAGCACCATTGTGTTTAAAAACAGCAATGAACTGGGTGGGGAGTAAATTTGCCTAACCAACCATTTGGACAAAAACTAAATACCAGTAGCCTAAAAGAGAGTTATTATGCTGTAAATCAAATCTTTAAATATTTAAAGGCAGGGTAAGTAATTCTCGAGAACACTTCCTAACTTCAAGCTCAAATCAAACCAAACTCTCTCAGAAGTTCCGCCACACACATTGAAACACATTGCGAGGCCAAGGGCATTGTTGTTGGTGTTCGCCACTTTGTTTAAGGTATGTTCCTATTTACAGAGCAAGGGTGTACCAGATTATTTTTTCAGCACGCACAGAGAATGGTAAAATACTGAAACACAAGGAGATATTTGGTGAATTTGACAAAAAAGGCTACTGGCTTAGCTGACTATGACTTTAGTTTTAAAAAAGGACAATACGTCTTTGTGTAAAATATGATAATGTCTGATTGTGTTGCATGTTGGCAGTGGAAGCTTTTGTCATCCTTATCACTTTTCCTGATTTAATTAATTAAATTCCCCACCTTATACCCTGATTCAACAAGTCCATATTGTGTAAAATAAGCTGTCCTTTTCAACAATATTATTTAGCCAGGAAGCATCATTAAGACTAAATGCCCTTTTTGCCAAATATACTACAGTATATTCACTGGCTACATTTGCAGCTTTTTTACTGAATGATGCCAGGTTGACTGTACGCGCCTGAACTCTGCTTTGGGAGCTTTCCCACCACATACTGTAGTATTGTCTCAGCTTCATTCACTTTAGCCTACTTTGTTATCCATTGTATATACCGGCCTCAATGTAGCTGGCATAGCATCAGCGCTCATCTATGCACTTCTACCATTGTAATCCTTTTAGTAGTTATTTTTCATTTTTAAATATTTTTTTATATGTTACTGTTGGGACATCCTTTAATGGCCATGTGTGGCAAACTGTCCAGAGACTTGGTAGACCTTCACATTGAAAGAATTGCCTTGTCTTGCTAGACAACATTGATCATATTGTCGACAACTGAATAACGTGTGCACATCCTCAATTGATCACGGCGTGATTTTGCATGTTGTCATTTAATTAAAGGGTGAATTAAAAAGATGCGGACACTTCAGAAACTTGCAGTAGGCCTATGTCTGTGTCACGCAGTGATGATTCAGTCAAATCAGTAGTCTGCATTGTTTTCACCTCACGTTATATAACGTCAGCTAGCTTTAGTGGTACAGTAGCATATACAGGTGTGTGTTTTTTATTTTATTTTTAATAATAATAAAAAGAAGTACCAGTTAGCCTAACTTTTACACTAAACAAATGGAAAAGCAAAAAAGGCAAGGAGAGTAGATTTGAGTGGGAAAGCTCTCAGTCAGTAGAGATGAGTTGGTACCATGCAGCGAAAATGAACCATTTATTATACACTTTGATGCCTCTGGGCTGGACCCCCTTTTGCCTTCAGAACTGCCTTAATTTTTCATGGCCTGGATTCAACAAGGTGCAGGAAACATTACTAATACATTTTGGTCTTAGGTGGGCCTGTGCAAATTGCAGCCTCACCTTCCTTATCTTAGCTGATGTAATGTCAGGGTGAACCACGTTTTAAATACCTTGGTTGTAACAAGTGGTCTCAAACCATTCTGGCCATTCTCCTCTGACCTCTGCTATCAACAAAGCTTTTTGGCCCACAGAACTGGCACTCACTGGATATTTTATATTTATTTTAACTATTCTCCGTAAACACTATATGCAGATCAGCACTTTATAAAATACTCAAACCATTCCATGTTCAAAGTAACTTTCTAACAATATCTAAATGCATTGAGTTGCTGCCACTTGATTAGCTGATTAGATATTTTGGAGAAGTTGAAAAGGCGTAATACAGTGCCCGGTGAGGGTATTTGATGAATTAACTTTTTCCCTTGAATTTTAGTTCAGTGTGAGTTAATTTACAGCTGCGGATGTATGTCAGTAAAACCATTTATGATCCCTGTAGTGAACTTGACCGGCAAAGTTCAGGGAAGCATCCAGTTAAAGCACATCCGTTACCTACTGCACCAATAAACAATTTAGCAGACACTTTGGGAAACCAGCACAGCCATCCCTCTCGACACTATTTCCCTACTGTGGTGTTCTCCAGTTGTTAAAACACCAGCGGTCTCGCTCGTCCTCTGGTTTGGTGGTGTTTGTGACCTTTCTTTCTGCCTCAGGGATGAACCTAGGAGGGACAGGCATGCTCGCACGCTGTCGCTGCATCAGCACGGAGAAAAAGCACATAGGCCGTCTCATAGCCAGGATGAAGGTGATCGCTGTGAACTCCCACTGCGACCATACTGAGATCATGTGAGTCTTTTGGCCTGTCCCATTTACCCCCAACCAATCCACCACCACCAGCCTACGTAGTAAATTAATGTACATTCCCACTCAAAAACGAGGGGACAGGATGTTTCCCGGAATGCACTGCGCAGCTATGTTCATCTATGCAATTCTATGGATACTTGCTGACGACCATTTTATGCAGATTTCTGATTGGTTACTGGTGGCATTTAACTACATACTGAGCTGATGAAGATGTTTCCATCAATATACTGTACCTGTTAATGGTCACTAGTCGTAGCATGTTGCTTTGCATTGCAGTTACTCCAGAGCTAACCACGGTGCTAATAAAGGTTTGATGCTGTGGCCTCCTGTATAATAGGGTTATGCTGCCCTTTGTAGCTGTTCAGTAGGGTCACTCCCTCATTCGGGATACTCTGAAACTCGAGAGAGTGTTTGAATTGGAAGGAAATGGGACAAAGCAATTTGACTCTAAACATGTCTTATTGTGGTTCTGGTCCTGCAGTGCCACTCTTAAAGGGTCTGGATTAAAAGTCTGTCTTGATGCCAGCGCCCCCTGGGTTAAAAGAGTCCTTGATAAACGCGGTGAGTCTACTCTTTTCTTCTGATTTATTAGTTTACAACTGCTAAGCTATTGTTTTCTACAGGTGTCTGTTTTTTTTTTTTTGTATGATTTTCTTTTCTACCTACAACATCCTTTTGTTTTCTTTTCCTTTTTTTTGTAAAGTTATAATAAATAATGTATGCATTTATTTCCAGTAAGAAGAAAACAAAAGCAACGAAAACGAGCTCCATCTTAACTTTCCAGGGGATTATAACCGATTAAAAGATGTGTTTCTGTAAAAACATTTTTAATTTAGAGCAGAAACACAATTTTTATCAATCACTGATACGATTCTGTGACACTATGTATTGCACACACCATAATTATTAAATTCAAAAATAAATGTACATTCAAGAGTCGATGTTTTTAATCTATATTTGAATTTATTATATTTGTTTTTTTTCAAATATATTTGTCTACATTTTGCAACATGTATTTACATCAAAAAGTGCTTTCTATTACTTTTGAACCTTTGAGGATAAGAGAAGAACATTTGTTATATGAAATTGTTAAAGCGATAGTGTGTGTGGTGGGCCTATATCATGAGATCTTTTCAAACTTCTTGTTTATGAGCAGGGTATTTCCATATAGTGCATGCAAGCATAGGGCAGATAAAGTGTTTTGTCTTCAAACCATGAAATCTAGAATTCAAAAAGAATTACACACACACACACACACACACAGACACGTGCCGAGCGCATGCTCGGCACATGTATGCACCCGTCCATATGGGATTGCGGTTGTTTACCAATAACCACATTAATATTATGTCACAATAAGATGTGATGACTCTCAAGACCTTTTACTTTTACTTTACGCTTTACCATGATGGGGGTTTTTACACACTTTACATAATGGCTTCTGGTATGTGGCAATACAAGTGCTGCTCAAAAAAAACATAATCAGGTAAAACACTTAGCCTACTGTATCAATCTCAGATTAACACAGGTTTTAATAAATTAAATGTCATTCTGGCTCCCTCACATTGGAGAACACCTTTCCAAGGCTGGGATAGTGTTGTGTGGTGCGGTCTGCACCACTTTGTTTGTGTTCCCATTTACAGAGCCAGCGCTGTGTAGTAACGCATATTATTTAAGCATGCACTGAGAACGGGCAGGTATAGATATGCAATATGTGAGAAGATGTTATCTGAATTGGACAAAAGCGTATTAACTTACTATAGTTGTATCTTTAAAATGTAGTAAAATATACACAAGTGAATGCAAAGGCACTAGCTTCGATTATTGAGGGAACCAAAGATTAAGAGGGTTGCAGAAAAAAAGGCTAATTGAGAAATGCGACAACTGACTCCTAGATGTCGGGAATACCGCCACACCCTCTGCTCCAAGTCTTGCAGATTTGTGTTGTTGTAAATGGGTGATTCTTCCATTGGAGGCACTTTTGACCATCAGACCTTTTTAAAATTCAAATATTTATTAATTACTTTTTTTATTATGTAAAGATAATGGTTACATGTTTTGAAATAAAGACCTAATATAAACTACATTTATATAGAAGTGGCATAGCTAAATGTAATTCCCATCACATTATAAAAACACAGTCTTTAACATAAAATAAGATATCAAGCATATCATTTGGTTTTAAAGACTACTGAAGACGTGTGGGTGTTTGGGCCTGTCTTATCCTATTACTGTCTTATCCTTTACATTGTAAAATCACAATATTATGCTTCTATAACTTTCATTTGTAACTGATGGTGAAACTTAAAACCTGTCATTACCATCACTAGGATGTCGTTGCCATCACAACAAGTTGTGTTGGCAATGTGTTTCGGTAATGACAATTGTCACGTTTTTTGGGATAAAAGTATGCTTGGTCATGGATTTGCTAAAACTTCTCAACATCTAGTAAAAGATGCACTTTAAACACATATACATACATCATGTGAAATTGTTATATTTGTTCATGAAATATTGCCATAATGACATGCATGGTAATGATGCTGAATAGGTACTTTATGATCAGAAGGAATGCATGATTCAGTTATTCAGTCTTCTCACATTGCTGACATGTGCTCCCCTTTCATGTCAGTGTTCAAGTGTTACTCTTACACTATATACAGTATTGGCTGTTGTGGGCAATGTTGGGGACACTGATATATTGTTCATAAAAATAATACATTTGTATAGATATGAACCAAAGTAATAGATTATGTCATTTTTAGTTGTTATAAGAACTGTGATTTTGCAATGAATGTATTACTTTTTCACTTTATTGGAGTAGAGACGTTTTGGAAGTATGGGTTGGGGACAATAGCAAAACATTGATGTTTAAAACATTTAAAAAACTGGAAATCATCATTATTTTGGTGCATTTTTTTTTTTTGGTGGTGAAATTAATAATAGTTTTCAAAATATAGCTATTTATTTTGTAATATAAATATAATTATTTCTAACATGACTGAATAACCTGGAGATATGGAAGTGACAAATTCATTACAAAATCACAATGTGTGTTCTTATAACAAATAAAAATGACATATAATATATTACTTGGGTGTTGGGTTCAAATTAGTTCCCCCAATTAACGATTCGCCCTAATACGAAAACATGTCTAATAATGAATGCATGAAGGGACTGAACAAAAACAAAATGTCATGCAGTAAAATAAGGAGGATGATACGGTTGTGTCTCCATCTGGTGGACAGATGGCACCCGTGCAGTGTAGCTTAGTGTCTCCATATGTCATGTAACGACAAGAATCTTGATTAATAGCCTATAGCAAATAAACATAGTTACATTTATAATGAGACTGATTGAGTACGCTACACCTTATCATAAATAAAATGGCATACAGATTAAAACCATTCTATTTTAACACTATTTTGCAACATAAAGCTTTGAAACATAAAGACCTTCTACAATAAAAATGTTATTCTTGTGTTTAACTGCTCTCAGAGGCTTGTCCTATGTATATATTAAATGACAGAATAAGCCTCACTAAGGCTGCCTCACACTGACAGGCTGCAGTGTGTGACCAGCTCCCACGGTACATATATTCTGGTGGGAACCCATTTCCAATTTACACATTGAGAAAACACCTTTTAAAACGAGCTTTAACATCGGCGCCCACACGATTCGTTATGAACGCATGTCTATTTTTAATGTTTTAAATTGTATTTTTTTTAATGTTTTTCTAACCCTCGAAGCTGGTTTTCCCCGTGACTGTATTCGCACGCTGTTTTAGTGGTTTTAAAGGAATGCCTTCTAATAAACCACAGGCCACTCGCAGTCGCATTTATCCATTCACACACACGCACACGCACTCATGCACACACACACACACGCACGCACACACACATTATTTGTGGATACGTCATTATTTTGAGAAAGGTTCTCTTTTTTTTTTACTGCATTGGGAGGAATGGGCTAACCTGACATGCCAGAGGAATTATTGTCACATGTCCATCTGGGGAGCCGTAAATTGAAATTGTTTGTGAATGGCAGATACAGGTACATTCAAAAAATACTTGATTAGATGGATTAAATAGTTGACCATTTGGTCGTTTTCGCTGTCGACAAACTTAAACCACGTTCGTACTATAAACACGACGCTGACTGTAAAGTTCAGTTTATACTCGGACACATTCAAAATGATTCATTGGCTTTCTAGACATTCTCACGGCGAAATTAAACTGAAGCTCGCGATATCAAGATGGTCTCGCGATGCTAGGAATTGGCTTCCATAACTTGCAAACCACTGTAACAGAAACGAGTCGATACACCCTTTGCCAGCAGGGGGTGCTATAGGCCTAAGGATAACACTCAAGACATAGCCTACCAATAGGTAAGATGAGCCACGCTTTAGTTTGTAAACATAAACAAAGGTTATACGACCATATGTTAAGGAAGTACAGTTTATGTTGGTCAACCCATCGACTCAAACACATGGGAAGCGGAGAGAGTGGTATGCAAACCAGACCAAATAAAATTAATTCGGTAATGTGAATGTCAAGTGAATTAATCATGTCTTGCGCCTTAATTGAAATATGTTTCAGACATTAATTGTTCATTTAAGTCAGTGCAGCAGCAAAACAAGGTCATAAACTTAGAATAATTGTTTATCTGAACCACGGTGAAATAGTTTGTCAAAATAGCTTGTGGTGTAGCCTAAAACGTGAGTTGAGTCATTGGTTCAATTTACCACAAAGGTATAAATAGGCCAAATGTAGACCTATAGTAACTTCGATTAATTTGACGTGACGGTAAACCAATAAAATCCACTATATTCAAGATAAAATAATTCAGTTTGGCCCTTAATGTTAACATACAAGAACCGTTTTGGGAACACACGACACAAGCATCTACGCGTAGATTCTGTTCAGGCCATGTAGATGCCATTGCGGTTAGCGTGAAGACATATGAACGCGGCATATTTGTGTGCAAAGACCAGAGCTGACTGGCAGTCAGGAAATCTACATTCTGAACACGTGTTATGTGGAATGCCTAGGTAGAATCTGAAAAAACAAATAGCCCATGACTTATTTATAACTCTTCTACACTCTACAGTAGCTTAGGGACTACATCACCATGCTTCCCATCCAAAGGGACGGTAGCTAGCAGAGCCTACTGGGTATTGATGGGTTTCTGGCGTCAGGCTACGACGCAGCATCATACATTGGTCAGTGCATTAACATACCGCGTACGTACTGCAGGCTGTTGTTCTTTTAAAACCCCTGCTGTGTGCTTAGAAAGGTCGCTATACTCCATAGCAGGCGTGAGGTGGGCATCGTCGCCAGACGGTATGCGTGCAGCACGCACCGTAAGCGGCAGGCATGCCCACTGCAAAATGCGAAAAACAAACACACGTGTAGTGGGTGGTCCTCAGTAAGCGGCTTTCACGTGGCTCTATCTAGCGCCGCGCCTCCGCCGCAGCCAGACACCCAAGACAGCGCTATATCTGCAAGACAGTGAGAACCATGTCTCTGGAGGTGGATTCTGCTGAGTAAGTGTTAAGCCCATACGTTTTAGTCGTTAAAGTTATTGGTAATAGTCTGAATATGACTGTTAATGTCAATTAACAACAGCCAGCGTGTGCGACCTGCATGCCTCTGCCTAGTCCATCTGCCCGACCTTTTTGTTTAGACCTATATAATAGTCAACAAGGTCGACATTGTGAGCTGTTATTTAACCTTTATTGTAAATTGGCCCTTCTATCTATTATTTTTAACCAACATTTTGCATAGTTGGTGGACTGGGAAGTAGCCTTTATAAATACTAAACCTAATTTGATGTGGATGGCACGTATTATTATTGTTTGTTGTTTGTTTGTTGTTGAAGTACATAGTGTCATCCAATATAATGCTACATAGGCTACTTGATGTAGCGATTACTGTATGTAGGTCCTACCATATTGCCACATACGGGTCTGTGGAAAAACAATGACTAAAGGCAGTGGCGGCTGGTGAATTATATTCCCTGGGGTAATTATGTTTAAGATGATTTTATTATGAAAACTGGGGACATTTCCAGTTCGGTGGTCAATATATCATGAAAATATCCAGTTTTATTATCAATTTAAAGAAAAGGGGGGACATTATGCTTTCATGTAGCCTATTAGAGGAAACGAATATTACATAAACACTGTTTTATCTGAACAGCCAGTCAGTGGTCTTGGGAATCTGAGTTGAATAAGAGCAGATGGAAACATAAACTGGATTAACTTGACACTTGCTAGCTTCAGGTGATTTTTTTTTCACAGCAGATGTTGCTCACACTATATATTGAGTAGCCTATTCAGATGGGGAGGGTGTGAAGGCAGTGACGTGCGGTGATGGTCAGTGTAAGTTTACTTTTTAAATTCAATACAGGCTGAGGCACTCAGGTTAGTACAGACTGCAAACATAGCAGGACAACAACATAGGCTACCCTGTCTTGCTTAGTAATGGTACTACTAATGTGAGTATAGTAGGCCTAGTAGCATACTCTCCACTACAAACGAGAGAGCAAGTGAGAGATAAATAACCTGGACCCTGCAACTCCTGGGAAGGGGGGGCGCTTGATGTAATTTAGATGGTAGGCCTATACAGTACACGGCGGGTCTGGGATTCCTCCCCCAGGACACTTTATTTTCTTGCATTTTGTTGAATTTCTATGCACCAATTTGTGCTTGTTCTTCATGGGATCCTGGGAGGGAATATCCTATGGTCTTTATAGGCTATAGTTTAACATGGACAATTATATTTTTACGCTACCCTAGACCTGACTTGTGCAGGGCTCTGCCACATGCTCTGTGCTTTGACAGTTCATAGACACAACATGACCATGAAAGGAAATACATTTAAAATTGAAATAGGGACGCCCTGGCCACAACGTTGTCTTACGGGGACCGGGCCATCCTGAGAGAGTGAGAGACAATATACGGCATACCCAGAACTATACGGTGTCTACGCAGTGCACTAACAATAGACACTGACAATACATTTGCAGTAATAAACTGTATAGTTTTAGTGGACAGTACTTTTCAAAACACAGACAAAGCACAGCCCAAACATACAGTAAATGTAAAAAAAGATTTGTAAACCTACTTATAAGATGAAAATCCATTCGCCTATCCTTCTGAACAAATATGTTGATACAGCTTCTGTAGTAATTCCTACAGTACAGTAGTTCTTTCCTTTTCAAAAGAGGCCAGGGCCAATGGAGTGCTAGAGACAGTGTCCTCCAACTTCGATCAAGAGTCGTCAAAGCATTTTAAAAGGATCCTCACTTTGTCATCAGGAGGCAGATAATTCAAGTACCCCTAGCCAGCACTTGACCACAAAAGCAGCAGGCAAAGAATGTACTGATTGTAACCTGTTACAGTAATATACTATATAATTTGCTAGTTCTGTTTAGAAGAGAAGCCCCTGACTGCAGTGTGCAATTCGGGGAAGGGCTCAATATGGGGCAGGGTTAAACGTTTGACCCCGTCCACATTTGACACCACCCACCAATTATTTTTGACCCTCGTTTCATTGGAAACAAATTAATCCTCTGGCTACATGAGTTTGTGTGGAACTAGCTAGCTAGCTTGCCCTTCTAAAACAGTTTTCTAGCGTTATAAGTATACCAAAAAAATATATTATTATAAGCGTATCACTTAATTATACCAATATTGTGAATGTGAAACAGAAATGGCGACTAACAAAATATTGCCTAATACTAATTAAGTTCTCCTCAAAAATTGAAGATTTCTTTATTGTATAATTTGGGCACAGCTAAAATATGAATGTGTCTCGAGTAGCCACATTTATTTTTGTCATAACTGCTCTATGTCTGTGTCCCTGTCTGCTTAAAGTAATCAGGTCTGCACTCAATGGGCCCTCTTTTGTCCAGCCGCCACTGACTAAAGATGCTGTATAGCCCATTTGAATTCATTCTATACAATCCTAGGAACGCTAATAGTTTTCCTGTATTTTGATTGTAATGATTATGCTATACCCTGTTTATAGCGTGATCCGTCTGATAATGCAGTATCTCAAAGAAAACAACCTCTACCGAACACTCACCACGTTACAGGAAGAAACCACTGTCTCGCTCAACACGGTGGAAAGTATCGACAGCTTCATCGCAGACATCAACAGAGGCCAATGGGACTCGGTCCTGCTGGCTATCGAGTCCCTCAGACTTCCCGACAACACACTTATGGACCTTTATGAACAGGTGGGATGGTCTTTCTTTGACTATAGTGCTCAATGTGTGATTGCCTCAAGAGTTAAAGGTACCCTATATGATGGAAACAACTATTTTCTGTAAAGCTACTGTATAGTGGAGTAATTATGTCTTGAGCAGAGAATGACATCCTCTTTGTACGTGTTATCATCCCAGCTCCTTTAATCTTTGTTTACATATGGGACAGGTGCATGTGCCTGCTCGCGAGCACCTGTGTGTGTGTGTGTGTGTGTGTGTTACCAGCCAGAACCTTCATACTCTAGGTGTGCATTTTCTTTTTTGTGTTATATGTGTGTGTGTGTGTGTGTGTGAGACAGAGCATTTGCTTTGTATGAGATAAGGTGCTCTTATGTGACATCTAGTGGCAGAAAGTAGTAATAGATCCACTTTTTAATCGCATACTCGCGTACCTTCCGCAAGCCATTGTGAACAGAATGGTCACAGCGGCCCCATTATTGCCCTGGTGCAGGTGGTGCTGGAGCTCATTGAGATGAGGGAGGTGGGGGCGGCGTGCTCCCTGCTCAGACAGACTGAGCCCATGAACATGCTGAAACAGACCCAGCCACAGAGGCACGCCCACTTAGAGAACCTGTCAGTGTGCCCCTACTTCGACCCTCATCAGGTGAGTTATCTGTTGAACTAACATGCTAACGGCATTGGCGGGCTAATGGTGTGGGAAGGGGTTTATTTAAGGGGAGTCAGCGATTGTGAGCTAATACACATTTCTTGTCAAATTCTGCGAATATCCCGTCATCCGTCACACGCGACCCGTCACACGCGGTGTGAAGGGTCGGTTCTGCGTGTGCGCTGGAAGAATAATCCGATGTTTCTACTAGGGCTGCTCGATTATGGGAAAAGGTAATAATCATGATTATTTTGGGCGATATTGAAATTCCAATTATTTAATACAATTACTCATTGACTTTGAAAATACTGTATGTTGCATTTACTGCACCTAAGCAGTGAAACAAATGTGAAATGTCCCTTAATACTTTTCACGTTTATATTTCACGTCCACCCTGTAATGGGCGAAAGTGAGCATGCGCCTGCCATTCAGAACACAAGACAAAATAAGAGTTTACTTGCAAAACGTAATGTGCACAATAATAGTTATTCCTTGATTATATTGTTGTTGTAATTGTTAGGAGCCAAAATTGAAATCACGATTAAAATTCGATCTGTTCTGTAAATAGGAAAACACAAACTAAGAGGTGCAGACCGCACCGCAAAACACTATCTCAGCCTTGGCAATGTGAGTCAGATTTGGGGGTGGAGCTTCTGAGGGAGCAGCTTATGACATTTAAGGGAGAGGTGATACTGGAGAAGTATCAACAATCCTTCTCCAGCACTGCTGACTCCTCCGACTCCACTAAACACGTCAGTGCAAACAAGAAGTTTGACTTTAGCAACCCAAGGACGACTTGCAGGTTTGTCACCAAATTATGAAATCACTTTTCTTGCACCCGGTTTTCCGGGGAGCGTGACACGAGGAATTTCCAACGAATGATGCAAGAGAGAGCAACGAGAAAGACCAACGATATCAACAGCGTGCTAGCTTGATATCTAGCGCACACACACATTGTTCTTTCTCACCGCAGGCCTACCCAGAGGGCAGCAGCAGGGAGAAGCGACGCAGGGCTATAGCCCAGGCGCTGGTGAGGGAGGTCAGTGTGGTGCCCCCCTCTCGCCTCATAGGGCTCCTGGAGCAAGTCAGAGTGAGTAGGCCTGGACCACGTAGCCTCGCGAGACCATCCCGATCTCGCCTGCTACAATTTAATTTGGCCAACTGTGTCAGTGTGGAACCGTGTAGACATATAGGCCTCAAGTACTCATTCACACTGTTCTGGAGTTGGAATGTGGGCTTTTAAAGGTGCGTTAGCACATAAACTCAATCAAACATAGTCGCTTCAACTAAGAAATGTGCACCCAAGTTACAAAGGTCGTTTATGTCTTTGAACATCAAACATATGCTGTATCTAACCTACCTATCTCATTTGCATGACCTTTCCCCCTGTTCTTTAGTCACTGAGGATACAGCAACAGGCCCATCTATCTGCAGACATTGATATGAATGGGTGTAAGGACACAGAGAGGACTGTGGAAGAAGAGTGCTGCCCAACCCAGCTCTACCGCCACATCAAGGTTAGACAGCACGCACTGGCATTGGTCCGCGCCGTGCAACACGCTGCCTTTGTCTCAGTCCCGCCCCAGTGTTTGACACACAGTACGCCAAGCACTGACATTGACATCATTACTATAATCGCCGCTGACACTGCTTTCACAGTGTGCGTAATGCTTTAGACGCGTGTCCTTCCCTGAACGGGGTTGTCATATCCAGCCGTCACTGCAGCACAATGCAGAACTTGCTGATTCATTCCCTCACTCTGTTATTCAGCTGGTTGATAATAATGGCCAAGTGTTAACCTTTAGCCTTTCTGCACATTTATTCACTCTTAGTTTGGCCACCGGTCACATGTGGAATGTGCCCGTTTCTCACCTGATGGCAAGTATCTTATCACTGGATCAGTGGATGGCTTCATTGAGGTCTGGAACTTTATCACTGGCAAAATCAGTAAGGTAAATACGCATGTTGTGAACATTTCCTGGTTAATACAGAATGCATTGTACCGGTATATCTGACAGAGATAACCTTATTAAAGATACAGATTAAAGCTTCAGTTTAAAATTACGATTAATCTGTATAACTCATTATTATTATTTACTAATACAATATTCATGTAGTGATCCATTTTATACAAATGTCTGTGTGCGTGTGTGCGTGTGTGTGTGTGTGTGTGTGCGTGCGTGTGGTGTGTCTATATGCATGCTGCAGGATTTAAAATACCAGGCCCAAGACAGCTTCATGATGATGGACGATGCAGTCTTGTGCATGTGCTTCAGTCAGGATACAGATCTACTGGCCACTGGCGCACAGAATGGCAAGATTAAGGTGGTGCCTTTAATTCTTCAGTTTGAACTGAATTCACTGTTACTGAGATAGCATACTGTATACAAATGGTTTTTCTAATTTTGTTTGTATTATTTGTTGTGCTGTGGGATTAGTATGTGACATTGAACACTGACATAATACCAAAGCTGTAAAGCTGGCAGATCAGTTTGTGTCAAACAAACAAACACATTAAATTGTTCATCCCACGTTTTGCACAATTGTTCAAAATACTCAAATAATTAATGACATGATACAATGTAGGTGCTGGATAAAATATATAATGTACTGTATATGTCCATGGCTAGGTTTGGAAGATCCAAAGTGGGTTGTGCTTGCGCCGGTTTGAGCGTGCCCATAGCAAAGGGGTGACCAGTCTGAGCTTCTCCAAGGATGGAGAGCTGATTCTCAGCGCTTCTATTGACCAGACCATCAGGTGAGTCACAGCAACAGTATTGATGGCAAGTCAATAGGAACACAGGCTGACACAGTATGTGGGTTAGCCTGTAAGTTAGGTAAGGCTTTGTGAAGCTACAGAAAATACAAAAGATGAACGGATATTAATTCACTCACCGAAAAACATCACTTCTTGTGTTTGCTAGACACACTATCTGAACACAGCATGGACCCTTAAATGTGCCATAGTTGAGCAAACGCAGATGTAGCTCATAGAAATGAGTTATGGTTCTGTTCCATTTTACTATACCACTCCACCGCCGGTATAGACAATACTAGTGAAGCACCTACATAGTTCTGTAATAGAAAAATACCATCATATTATGTGGGTATATGTGCAATGCAAATCATGAATGCGAATCAGCGTTTGTTATTTTTAAAGACTTCTCTCCAAAGCGGAAGCATCGGTCTCACTGCATGCTGCAGCTGCATGTAAACAAACGCAGAGGCAATTAGGTCTCCTTGACTCGCACAAGGGCACACACACACAAGACTGCTAGCTATTTCTGAATCCTGTGGTGTAGGCTGTGCCCCTCCGCTGAGCTGGAAGCACACGGGTTACGTGGGTGCGTCTGAAGATGGAATGTACTCGGGAACAAAGCTGCCAAGCCGAGAAGCGACACTGGAAATGCGTTTTTTATGCCAAATCATTGCAGCTGAGCAGGAGTGAGAGAATGAGGATACGCTGTTTTGCCACGCTTCTACATATCTGTAGTAATTCAGACGACATCTAAAAATAGCACTCGGCTGCAGCAAGTGGCCTAAGTGTCCCATCACTGGCTAATGGAAATGCCTATTTTCTGCTTTAATAATAATAACAATAATACAGTCCATGATAATAACACAGTGCAACTTCTGTGTCAAATCTTGTCATTTGCAGAGTTCACAAGTTAAGGTCAGGGAAGACACTCTTGGAATTAAGTGGACATTTGTCTTTTGTGAATGATGCATCTTTCACGGAGGATGGCAGTCATATTATCAGTGCTTCCTCAGATGGAACTGTTAAGGTAAATGGAGCAAGGACAACTTAGTCTCTCCTAAATTATTACTGTGTGAGAAATTGCTTTGAAAATACCCTCTATGTTATTTTTAATAGCAGTCCATTCAATTCAGACTTCATTTGAGAATCAGGAAGGTCATAGCAGCACAAAACAACATGATAATACAATGCAAATATCTGAACTGTGTACAAAACATGTTCAAAAGTGCCATGGTTATTCTATTTAGATCTGGAACGCGACAACATCAGAATGCACCCACACACTCAAATCTCTGCCAGGCCCCCCTGACGTCCCAGTCAACACCATTGTGCCCCTGCCACAACACCCAGAGCAGTTCCTGGTGTGTAACCATTCAGACACAGTGGTCATAATTAACAAGCAAGGCCAGGTGGGACGTTTCATTCTACAAATAAATATGCAGCTTTACATTATTTCCCAAAATATTCTATAAGGCGGGCTGGGCGTTTGCCCAGTGCTAGTAACAAAATAATTAGCTTTTCTTTTCCTTGTAGATTATTAAAACATTGAGCTCAGGAAAGAAGAAAGGAGCAGATTTTGTGTGTAGCACTATCTCACCGTGTGGAGAGTGGATGTACTGTGTGGGAGAGGACTTCAAGCTGTACTGCTTTAACATGGCAACAGGAACCATGGAAAAAACACTAACCGTAAGTCCACTTACCACCGTCACTAACTTGAGTCATATTTTCAATATCATATTTTTCTTTATTTCCTGTCCCCTTCCTCACGAGGCATTTTGCTAGTACCGATAGGCCTTCGTTGTAAATACATACAGTATTTGTTCTTAACTGATTTTGGCTAGTAAAAGAAAATGTATAATTAAAAAAATATATATAAAAAAAAAAAATATATATATATATATATGCATATGTAAAAAAGTGCAGGTTTTCTGGGCTACTGCAATGATTTTAAATTTTCTCCTTCACTCCTAGGTCCACGAGAAAGACGTCATTGGTATTGTGCATCACCCTTATGAGAACCTGATTGCAACGTACAGTGAGGACGGCTTCCTAAGATTATGGAAACCATAGAAAAAGACCCTCAAATAATAGCATCATCCCGTGATTGGAGTGTGTCTATTCCTCATGGATCTAGCTGCAGTTTAAATTCCTGTTTTCATCTTGACAGTAGACATGGAAGTACACAATGGCGGTTTACTGTTGTGACGATCTGTAATAAAAGTGCCATGTTTGGGCATAAGCAAACACCATCAGGTTTGTTTCTAATTTTTGTAATTGTTGATTTAATGAATGCAATACCATACTGTGGTTGTGTCCTATTCTGTGTACATGCTGTCTGCATGCTACCTCAATTTGCTGTGTAAATACTAAATAGTAATACTTAACTAACACCAATATTTGACTATTGTGGATATGCATGCTGAATAGTGAATACTGATATACATGCTGAATAATGATAACCTGGACATTATTATGATTTAGTTACTATGTATCCAACACTAAATGTATATTCAATGCATATTGTGTGCTGTGTTGAGATACTTTAATATGTATGTTTGAGCATTAGAATTGGTGTACCTCCAAAATTCCATGTACTGTTTTTCATCAGTTATGGAATTGTTTTGTGTTCATTAGAAACTGTATCTTGTGCTAGTGTACATGGCCACATGTGACCTAAATGACAAATAAAACAATTTCCCAAGGTTTCTTGTAAGAGTCTTGCATGTAATTGTTAACTGAATTTGCACCCGTTGCAGATGACTACAGTTTAACAGAATGACTTCTGTACACCTTTTATAATAGACAAGTTTATTTATTTATTTATATATAGCCCTTGATCACAGTCTCAACGGGCTTTTCAGTAGTGCATCGAATTCCTAAACTTTCAAGAAATTTAATTGTTTCATAAATCTGCATTTCAATTTAAAATGCACTGTTTAATATGGCAAATAAAACACAGAATATCCCAAGATGTATTAACAAAATTCATACAACTTTAATTTTAAGACCATAAGCGAGTACATTTTGGTCCTGACACTTTAACAATCTATACTAACTAATCTGTACTAACACATCCACAAGTAAAACTAACTCTGAAATGACTGAATCACTTAATCTGAGGTTTGTAATATCCAAGGTGAAGTTAATTACCTCAGCCAAGTAATTTATTTGGGATAAGGCTTTGACACAAGAACACGTGTTTTGTCCACCAATTGGCACTTAACAGATAGGGTAGGAACCCCACCCCACTGCCAAAGGCTATTTTCTTCCCAGCTTATTGGGTGGGTGAGTGGGTATTCCCAGCTTTTGTTTGTTTGCATGTATTAAAATAAAAGCATTTAAAAAGAATAAAAGCATTTACTAAGAAAAAGATGTGAGAGATGTGCGGAACCTGACAATCCCTGATATGGGATTATAAGAAATAAACTTTGACAGGAATCTTATGTTAGCTGTTATTCATATAACACCGTGACCAGATCTGCAGTTTTGTAGAGGAATATTGTTATTGACTTCATGGACATTTAGACCAAAATGTTTTGTCACACAAGAAATAGCCCTTCAAGCGAACAAATGCAAAAGGGGAAATTTCTCTTTTTTCCCCACACCAAAAGGTAGAGATTGAAGTCTTCACAAACAATGGTCTAATAAATGACTACACAGATCGTTCACAAACCGCTGATCAAGCAACATTATAAAATACTTTTGTGTAAGCGTAATTAGACAAGCAGTCTTAGATTACAACACCAACAACAGCAGCCCTTTTGAGTAAATACACACTTTAGCCAGTGGATGAGTTATAAAATTAACAGTAAAAAGAAATTTGATAATTAATACATATAAAATAACAAATCATAATTAAATCTAAGATATGTATTACAAAACAGGAGAGCCTTGGGTCACAGTTTTAGACAGTATCGTTTCAAAGACCAGTTTGACCTTAAAAAAAAAAAAAAAAAAAAAAAAAAAATGGGTAAAAAAAATGGGGAAAAGGTGAAAAAAAAAACCCAAAAAGGTGCTTTGCATCGAGAAACGGATTAGGGCTCATCAAGTTATTTCTGGCGAAGGAGGGATTGGGGCTCATCAGGTTATGTCTGGTGGAGGGGTGGGGTGGGTGGGAAGGGGTCTAGAACTGCTCTTAGGAAGTCTGGCACTGGACGCCTCCTGTCGTAGCGAAGTCATCCTCGTCCATGTAGTGGTGGTGGTGGCGGCGGCGGCCATGTTGCCTCCTCCTGTTCTCAAAGTCACAGTCCTCCAGGTCGGCACAGATGTACAGGTCGTCGTCCATGCCCTCCGGCTGCTCCTCCTGCAGCTTCCCCGGGAGGTAGCGTTCCAGCTGCTTCAGCTTGGGCTTGGGCAGGAAGTTGGCTTGTGGGAACACCACCTGGGACGGGAGGGGGCATTAGTCAGTCACCAACAGGTACGGACCCTGAGACACATACTGCACAACACCACTGTCAAATGAACAGCAAGGCTGCATGGGGTGTGTGTATGTGTGAAGGTCAAGGTATACTTCTGCAGACACGGACGAGCATTTGGATTGTTCTTTGCTTCAGCTATTTCTGCATTCATAACAGGAATTAGCAACTACGTCTTCTCTGTGCACAATAGGGTTGATCGATGCCTACTAAACTGGCATCAGACGACGTCTACAGTAGTACATCGTGATGGACGCTTCCATCGTATAGGGGGATGGAGGTGAGGTGGTGCGCGCATTATACATTTTTTCTTATTCTTATTCTAATTTCTTAAACTTCTAACAAAAAAGTAGCTCTAAATAAATGATTGACTATTCAATTAAAGTAGCAGTTAATAAATTACTATAAGCAGGTCAGGCAGAGAGAGGTCAGGGGAGAATGTTATGCCCATTCTCCCCTACTCAGTGTTTCCTTACTTTTCCTGCCCTATGCGCAGGTCTGGTCTAGTCACATTGACCTGTAGTAACGGCGTCCGCGTCAGCAAAATGTAGTCGGTAAAAATGTTTTCACTTTGTTAGTATCTACTTCGATTTTATAGCCTACATAATAGGACTCTTCCAACCATAGTGCTTCCCAAGTGTTACCACATTGGTGTAATTAAAGACATTGGCTGGAAATGTATTCAAAATATTTCCTGTGTAATTACTGGACCTGCGCATGTGAGAGATGGAGACATCCAGTGCTTGACGCAGCACTCTGGCATTCAGTAAGAAGGAAATAAAACACTCAGATTAGCAGGGCACCCATCAGTGTCTGTAGTGGGCCTATGCAGAGTAAACGCGCACAGTTCCGTAGAGACAGTAAATATCAGTGCAGCATGGACAGTCAGTTGGGACGGCGGGGATGGTGGAATGTGCGTCACCTGCACTGTGCGCAGAAGCATACTTGAGCATTTAGTGTATGCGTGTGCACAAGATTCAGGTTTCTTCTCACCGAAAAGTGAATAATAAGGCGTCCCTTTTCAAAAGGTCTGCGATGCATGGGCATGCCTTCGTTAAGGACGCTCTTCTTGTCCCCAGGCTTGATCAAATCCCCTGTAGGAAAACACATGGTTGCATTCACATTAGTATAGCAGGAGGTTTAGAAACACAAACACGTGGCTTTTGTTGATAGAAAACGCTTCTTTTGGCTGACAGTGTGACTTAACTAGCCCCAGCTGTTCTGCTTTGCTAGCTTGATCGTTCAGCATAACAGCAGCTCCGGCAGTGGCTACAGCGTGGAAAGGTGATGGAGAAGTCGCTGAGTGTAAAGTGTTTCTGAGCAAGATACATAACTGTGTCTTGCATGGCTAACATCTCCATCGCTGTGTGGATGTGTGTGAATGTGAGGCAATAATGTACAGTGCCTTGAGCGGCTAGAAGGTTGCAAAAGCGCTATATAAATGCAGTCCAAAATGGCCCCCTCTGAACAGGCCACTCTGAGACTCACTGGATGCAAGGCTGAGATGAGGAAATAGGGCTGCAGCTCTCGATTATTTTATTAATCAAATATAATAATATTCCAACAATTCATCGATAATCTAATATATTTTGCTATATTAAAGAGTAATGGTACATATACAAAAGAGAAAATAAGAATTGTCATCATATAATGAACAACAAATTGGTTTCTTTTAGAAAAATCTAAATTTGTATTGTCTAAATTGGATACAATATAAATGTATATGTCAACACTAAACCTATTTAGTGTATTTAAGTACAATTAGGACTGTTCCGGGGATTCAGGTACAAACACAGTCCTTGCCATCAAAACTAAACTTAAAATAGCCATAACTGCTGCATTGGATTGGTGTATTATATGCTCTAATTGCCAATTACACCACTTGACATTTTTTGAGCATTGCTGTGAGGTGTGTGCGCGCGCGAGACTATGGTTAATTTCTTTAGCAAAATACAAAACTTCATTAACTAGACTGATGAAATGCTGCCACATGCCTAATCTACCCAGTCAGCGACTGCAGATTGCCATGCTTGAATGTGTGCACGTAACGTGTGTCATTTCCACAAAGTAATTTCTCAGCAAAATGACACTTAACCTACTACACACATTGTAGTTTTTAAACAAAGTGATATTATTTCACGTTGTTTAGTTTGAGTAGGCTAGTATAGATGGGTAGGCAATAGACTCACTGCCACAATCCCTGCAAACCTGACATCGTAGTGTCGGGTTAATTATTCCATGAATATGAACACATGCGTTACTAATAAATCGCATGATGATGTTTTGATAACTATAGAAAGGCACAGTGGTTCTAATCTAGTGTTGTTTTGCTACAGTAGCGACTTAAACAAGAGCACAACAGGCTGTGCCTGCCCATGGGGACAAGTGTGTGCAGGCCACGATTCTGTCTTGCGGAACCGTGACACAAAACCATTTAAGAACCATTACACCCCTAATATTTTGTAGCCAGGTAACAAAAGGAATCATCTAGGCACAAGGAGTTTACCTATTTGTTTGTCAGTTAAAAGTGACATCTTATTATGACAAACAATGTGAGCTATCGGCTCCACAGGGGAACATACACTTAATTTGTTTTATTTTGATCAGTGGACGGTCCAGCGCGGACCCTTTGAAGGATTATAAATTGAGGAATGGACACATTCTGATTTAATGACCGCTTCCCACTTCAAAAGGTATGAGACACTTCTCGTCGCGTTTGTTTACATGCTGGTAAATCTGAATTAGGTAATTACTTTGATGTTAACATTATCTGAAGAATCTCACTATCAAACATGTAGCGTGTCTACTTTGACAAACGATTAAATCATATACAGCGTTTCTGCTATGTACATTAATTTATGGCGGGCGAAAACGGCTAGATCATGAGCGCCACTCCTTCAGAATTGTATGAAATATGAAGATTCGCGACAATGCGTTGCACAGCCCAGTATGCGCGTGTAGCCTACAGCATTTTTCCAGGCAGTAACAAACATCACAGATGATAGCAACATTACCGGAGAACTAGTAAAAAGGTATATTTAATGAAGTAGTCAGTTGTCGCCCAAAGGGGTGGTGCTCTCTCTACCTCGACTAAACAATAAATAAATCGAACACACCCCAGCTACCCACCGGACTCGCATTTAGTAAGATAATAACTCTCTCACTTCACCTGTTGAGTGTGGGTTCATGTGTCAATCGTCTTTTACAGTGTAACGTAACAAATCTCTTCTCTGAGCGCGTCTATTGTTCCGCTTGTGGTTCAGCGTTTAGGTTAATTCTTGTTAGTCTGCACTTGTTGACTAATACTGGGCTACTCTGTTGGTACTCAAATCATCCTTCCAGCAAATGGTTTTGATGTTAGCTTGGTGAATCACATGCCCCGTAACTTCAATAAACGACAGTAAAATAGCCTAATTGCCAACGATGTAAGATGTGGAGGGACTCAAAGTTCAATGTTTTGAATGTGAATTACATTTTTAACATGAATAGAAATCTTACTGAAACACAGGCTATGAGCTATTAAAAGTGCAGGGGTTTATAAATTAATTTAAATGTATTATTGTATAATTGGAATGAATAGTGCCTACAGCGTCATATTTAGAGGTTACTGCTCCAAAGAAAAAAACATGAGGACAGAAAGGAAATTGATCTACAGGAGCCTTTAGGCCTGCATTCTATTCAGTTTTATTCCTTTAGCCTTTATAAAAAGATACCATTACCATAAATAGATTAATGGAAAGGCACAAACTGCTGCTTGGAAATTTGACATTTCTGGGTAACCCTGACCACCCCGCCCCACCAAACATCAATCTCCCTCAAATAGAGACAACACATACATCCATGAGGTCTTTTAAATACATTTGTTACGTTACGTTCTCCCCCACTGTTAAAAAAATAAAAAATCCTAGAGGAAACACTGGTATATATGGTTTAAACATGTTTATATGCGCAACCCCTACTTTCTTAATGTCCACAGCATGGGTGCGACAGTAGGCCTACACAGAAACACATTGCAGTTACTATATAAATTAAAAGAAGCTTCGATGAAAGTCATTTGCATCGAGAATTATTTGTATTCGAGTTCGTCGATAAATCATTTCAGCCCTACAAGGAGAACAGTCTGTGTACCTGGATGGGAGGTGATGAGGAGGACTCTGTTATCCAGTGTCGGAACAGGTTTTCGGAAACCACACAGCGCTTCAACCAGCTGTAGTTCCATGAACATGATCAGGTCCCCGCCTTGTCTAGTGTGAACAGGAAGGGCAAGTATGAATACAGAGGTTGGCAGTCAAGATTACACACTCACAAACCCCGACAGCAATGTGGGGAGCAGAAACATACTGTGTTGACTTTGCTGAACAGTGGAGAAATGCTGAGACAGATAAACAGCCAAGGTCACCTTCTGGAAAAAGACACTATTCCCCTAACAACAGGCATTGTTCTGCCTGACCAGACTTACTTTCTGCCATAATATTATATCTGGTGTACTGTACAGCATTGGTGTGCAGCGGCTTTGGAAATGTGTTTACTGAGCCCTCCTCCATCTCTGTATAACATCATGGTGAATTGCAGCTTACGGCTGAAGTCTTGGAATTGCTGCTGTTGCCCATTTGCAAATGTTAAAACGGATTTAACAGAAAGACAAAGCTGTGTGAGTATTTTGATTAAAATATGTCTTATAAATAAATACAAAAGCCTAGATTGTTTAATAATTCAGTCAATGAGATAACCCATATTGTTACCTGGTAAAACGTGAATGTTCTCGTTGGTCCAGGACAATGATGATATCGCCTGGCTCTAGGCCTGGTTCCTGATCTCCTTCTCCATGAAAAACTATCTTTTGGCCATCCTTCATTCCTGTGCCAAAGCAAAGCAAGTTCAAAGTCAAGGTTATCTTTATTATCCCCGAGAGGCAATTTGTGTTACAGACAGCAGTAGCCATATGACATCTATCTATCTATCTAACCTTATGTGATTTAGAAAGCCAATGGCAGCAGGAAAAAAAAAATGTCTTAAATCTATTGGTCCTGCACTTCAGCAATTTGTTCCTGCGTCCAGAGGAAAGTAAATTGAACTGGGCCTTTTTCACAATCCTGACCTTGTAAGTATGAGAAAGTTCACACAGGGACATTCCTGCAATTTTGCTGCACATCTTAACACCCTGCAGCCTGCTTTTATTTTTTAGGCTCATTTCACATGGACTGTTTCATTAAGTAATTGTACAAAATCTATCTAATTTTAACAATATAGGTAGGCGGCTGGCAGCTGCTGTGCGCATTTGTAATATTATCCACCTCTTGTTCGAAGTCTACCACAATTTGTAACGGTCGCAAAATTTCAACAGAGGGCTTACGTCAGATATGTTCTTCTAACTGCCACATTTGGCATTTCAGAATTCTCGCATAGAGCTCCAATCAAAACTATCTTAAGTGGCATGTCTCCTCTATATAATGTATAACTGATATTAGCGCATGTGCGTCCCAAGGAGCTTTTGAGATGCTGGTGTTGATGCCTAGTGCGCCATCTAGCTCACCTTTGTCAATGTGCACCTCCAAGATCTTCTTCTGGCGGAGGACCTTGCGACCTGCGCAGGCTTTACAGCGGTCCTTGTGGCTCATGCGCTGCCCCTGGCCCTGGCAGCTGTGGCACACGGTGGACAGCTGCTGGACCATGCCGGGGGCCAGCTGGTGCAGGCGCACCTGCACGCCAGTGCCGTGGCAGGACGTGCACATCTCCACGGCTCCTTTACGGCCGCCGCGGCCTGCAACACGGGAGATACGGGTCTGGGTATTGGCTGAGTACCTTACCGGATGCATCACCGTACATGGGTCATGATTATACCATTGCAATACTCATTTACTGAAAATGTACATTCAAACTGTTTAACGATCAATGTATTGATGAATCGGTTAATTTTCAATATCTATTGGCTGTCTTGTTCTGTAAATGTTTCTATATAAACATGGTATGAGCTGTGGTGAGCTAATACTGTAAATGTTTTTCTGCCCTGCTCAGGTATGCTTGTGCTGAAAAGCCTTTTAAGATTACTAAATGTAATCAATCAAAACTACAGGCAGACATTTTTGCCTACAAAAGGTTCACTTAAAAATACTACAGTATAGTTGCAGACTCACCTTCACATCTCTCACAAATGACATTTTTTTGGACAGCAAGTTTTCTTGTTGCTCCATTATAAAGATCTTCCAGAGACACTGTGTGCTGATGGACAACATTCTTCCCTACATTGGAGAAAGCATTAAGCGAAATAGGAGCTTTCTAAGATTAATCACAGATCGTTAACAGCTCGTCTTGGAAGATCTACTTACTTACTTACTTAATTATACTTGGCAACACATTGTCACTGACAATAGCATCAACATTGTCTCAACCCTCATGTACCTCGTCTCTCCCGGTGCATGCGACCACCTCCTCCGAAGAACATGTCAAAGATATCCATGGGTGACGCAAAGCCCCCACCGCCACCACTAGATCCGCCTTCCTTTATAGCCTTTTCACCTCCACGGTCATAGACTTCTCTCTTCTGTGCATCTGACAAGACCTCATATGCCTGAGAGATCTGCTTAAACTGGGGGGGGGGGGGGGGCATATAATTATGGTGAGCTTATAAAACATTAAAACGAATTACTAATTTTATACACATGTCAGAAAAGTACAATTACTATCTAGGGTTCCTACTTAAAGTCAAACGGAAAAATCCCTGACTTTAAACTGACTTTCACTCACTAAAAATGTGAATTTCTATGATGGAAAAACAGGCCCAACAGAATGTCTGTGTAAAAGACATACTGCAGTAAGCATGGCAACAACAAACAAACTGAAAATGTATGTAAAGACAGAAGTCCTACCCATGCAGAGCTGTACCCACCATTGACTCATGGCCACACCTCTAATTTTTCTGAGGTATGTAATACAAGTCGGGAAATAATTGTCTAACAATATTTTGGTTATGCTAAGATAGTGTATTTGGTGACGATAATCAATGTCCTCATTAGATTACTGTATAAGACTATATATTGCCCCAAGGATAAACAGCGTTGGGGGATTGAACGATCTTGTCATTACAACAAAATGTTTATTCAACACGGCAGTCGAGATTTACGATGCTTTGTGTAATTAGTCCAATGACTGATGAGCACGCTGCAAAAGTACCCAACCTGCTAGCAAAAAGACAAATTTCTATTATTTTCAACAAACAGCTGAATCTGCCAAAGCATAGTCTAGGTAACGAGATCATTTATATAGCAAACTGCTTTAAGTTTGTGCCATTCACCCCCAGAAACCATCATCTGAGGAATAGCTTGTGTGTGCAATTGTGCAACTTGCTCTACTTTAACCTATCAAGTCCCTGCTTCCATTGTAATTTGACATGCTTCTTAGTACACAGGCATGAACATCATTTGGTATATGAATATTTCCTAATCACTGATTTGCTACCAAGAACTCAGAGTTAAATTTGTCTCCATTTGTACTGTAAGAGAAAAAATTAGCCATCTCACCTGACAGAACTCTTACATGTTATAAAATATTAATATATTTCCATGTCTAGTAAGGGTGTAACGGTACGTCGGTAAAGACGTCAAGGTACTGTGCATGAAGTTTGTATGCAGCGTTTCCCCTATATGTATGCATGCAGTAACGGCGATTGACGTGCCATAAGCTCCATATAAAATAGTAAAGTATCTATTTTGCAATTACCCTATGACTCTACAGTATCTTGCTGCCTGCCACCTGCTTTGTGGCCTATTATAATTAATAATGTCCATGTATTCCAGTTTAAATATTTTTGACCAGGAATACAGGGCCATAAAAAAATAAAAATTTAAAAAATATATCTTCATTTGGATTTCGGTAGACATACACAATTTGGCACTACACCACTCGACACTTTCGTCTAACAAACATATATGGTAAATAAAAAGATGTTGTGTGACAGGATGCAATTCTAACCAGGCATGGAACCGAATATGTAGTTGTATATCAAAGCATTTAGGCAAAATTGATGGTAAATGCAGGCAGTCAGAAACTGACAACGAACTACACCAACCGGAGGCAAACACATCCGGCTCGAGCAATGTGCTAATTACGTGACCCATCTGAGCTAAAAACAATAGAAATCTTTCACCATGTCAGATTATTTTTGCACGCTATGCCAACCAGCATCTTTGAGGCATTCTGATGATGTAGTTGAAAGAAAAAAAAAAAAACATGTTATTTGGAAAGTTATTTGCTAGTGCACCATATTTCTGTTGTCTCAGCCTCACATAGGCTGTCCATCCATCCATCCATCCATCCATCCATCCATCTTCTCCCGCTTATCCGGAGTCGGGTCGCGGGGGCAGCAGCTTC
>JAODUK010011063.1:0-29451 GCA_027564635.1 Typhlichthys eigenmanni | reverse complement strand
GCCCCCCCCCCCCCCCCCCCAAAATGGAGACACATTGCCAAGGATGGGATAGTGTTGTGTGGTGCGGTCTGCACCACTTTGTTAGTGTTCCTATTTACAGAGCCCGGGCTGTGTAGAAACACCAGATTATTTTTGCTGCACGCATACAACGGGCAGCTAGCAGACCGTGGGATAGTCGCAAAATTTGACCAAAAGTGGATTATCTTAAAATCACTGACTACACCTTTAATTCATCTGTGAGCAACCTCCTCGTGGCCTCGAACCCCTGTTCACATGCTCTGTAGTGAAGAGGCTAACAGTGCTTCACCGTTAGCCTGAGGCCGCCCTTCCCTGGACCACGCAGACATCTGGACACTACTTACAGCCATTAGGACACCCAGGTCAGCACTTAACTTACATTGTCACAGCTTGAGGCAGCACTACTTTTTTCTTTGCCCCCCCCCCCTTCTTTGTTGTTGTTGGATTGCTCATTAGCTGAAGTTTCTGGTGCTATAACCACTGTGTGTGTGTGTGTGTGTGTGTGTGTGTGGAGGGGGAAGGGGGGGGGGGGGGGGGGGGTTGCAGAACATTCAAAGCAACATATTCAGTCATCAGAGATAAACGTGACTTCACAATGGATTGGCTGGCACTCCATGCTACCCCTGTTAGCCTGGGAAGCTCCACAATTTGTTCCGCTTTACAAATGAGTGAGTCTGTAAATTCTCCATTAAAAGTTGTTTGTGATAGAGCCGAGGCCATAACCTGTCAATGGAATCATTGAACCTCGAACCTTCAACCAATCTAAACAACGCATGTGTGAGGTTATACCTGAGCGTTGCCGTGGGAAACAGCAAGTCACAGAGCTCACAATATCAGGATGGTCTCCTCCTTATAACCTAATGGAGAACACTGTGTTCTTGAAAGAGAGGGTGACTAAGGGCTGCAAAGAAGCCATTTTAATCCATGACATCTGTCAGGGGTCATAAGGGATATGAAATCAAGAAAAGGCTGACAACCAGTGACAGTGTTCTGTACCTGCTCATTCTAGTCATGTAATTTATGCTGTTGTAGTCAGGGATCACTAGCCTGAGCCCATCCAGATCTTTCCAGCTCCAATTTCATTTTGCCACAAGTATCAGCCTGGAAGCCCTCAATACAAAAGCGGTTGTCATGAAGGTGACGCTAATACATTTGAATCAAGCTGCCTCTTTCTTCATCTCATCCAATCAGCACTGGTGGAAACCAAAAGAGCACCATATGCTTTTGTCGTCATTTTGGGATTACAGCTAGCCGCTGATTAGCCTGATTGCTTTCTACACGGTCGACAAACGTTTCTACATTGGTTCCAGACTGACACTTGCAGCGCAGTGAAACTTATTATGAGAGATTAGAGTGGAGTACGTAAACAGTTGGATTATAATCACTTTTATTCAGAAGTTGATTAAGTCAAGATGAATCAAAATAGAGATTATTATTCTTCTCTTTCAAATGCATTACTTACAGGTTTGACACTTTGGGTTTTCTATATGTAAACAGATACTGTAAATACTTTCCTTCTAAATGCACTGCACCACCCCAAACAGTTTAACCAAATATATTTATTTGCCATTAAAATACTACAATTCAGGAGTTTTATTAGGCCTAGCTTTTGGTATTGTGCCTTTGATAAATTAACCCTGCTAAAAAATCTATCATAAGACAACATTAATTCCATGCTGGTTCATACTGGTTAGTGCTGGTGTAGTGCTGTCCAGGCTGGTTCATACTGGTTAGTGCTGGTGTAGTGCTGGTCCAGGCTGGTTCATACTGGTTAGTGCTGGTATAGTGCTGTCTAGCTGGTATACCAGCACGCCAGCAACCAGCATGGGATGCAGGGGTACCAGCAAACCAGCTTTCCATGCTGGTTCCAGCATGGAAAACCTACGTTATGCTGGTGACCAGCAATGCTGGATTTTTTAGCATGGAATACATTTTAAATGGCATTATTACATTTCAAATATAATCTATACAGTACTATCTAAAAACATATTTTAGCAAACACTCCTAAAGTGTATTTATAAGTACATTTCTGTTATATAAATATTGATGTTAAAATGGACATATCTTTGTGCATAGATGAAAATAGAATGGAATTGTGTAGCAAGATCTGGAGTGCCTGTTTTTGAAACGTCCTGTAACTCTATTGGTTCATTCAGTTAGCTGTTTTTCCCCCGCTTACTGGCCTCATATTTGTCTCCTATGGTCAGCTCTTATGAAAGTACCACGCTGGACTCACTAAGAGCTCATAACTTATGAATTGAAAAAATTATGAATGCCACCTATTCTTGAGTTACGATAATTGATACTGTTACAGGAGGCAATTATATGAGTTGTATGGATAAATGTGCTTTTTGCCCAAGAGAAGAGAGAAACTTATATAAACGAGGATATTGGTGAATGCTCTGAACACACAAGACCAGAACAGCTCCATGTGTGGTTCTGGCATGAGACAATGAGAGAAGATCCAAGCCAGTTGTTCCATTAATGAAAAGGTAAGAACATTTTATGTGACCGTAATTCATTTCTGTCAGCCTTTTGGGCTTCCTGTGTTGTTTGCTTCTTTCCAGACTAAAACTGCTTGTATGCAGGAGGGGTGGGGGTGGGAATAGGGGGGTCGTCATTCATTTGATGAGCCCCTGTAGCTCCCAATAGACCCAAATAAAGCCATCCAGCAGCGGGTGTCATTCTTCCGCTGCAGGCTCCTCCCCCTCTGTAAAATGTCAGACTTTTCACACTTAGGAAAACTGAACTCCAAGCTCATCTTCACCCCAGTCAAAAAGTGCTGAACACTGCTTTGTCATATTTGCACCGTGAAAAGCAAACGTATGTGACATGCCATTACTGCATCCAAGACATGACATCAATGTTTAACGTATTGACGGGAGGGGTGCTGAGTGGGTGGGTGTGGTGTGTGGTTAAAATGAAAATGAAGAAATGGTTCCATGTGAGACAGACAGGCCGAGGAAAAGCAAAGCTGGGATATGAATGGAGAAGATGCCTTTATTAAATTCCACCTATATTTATTCTGAGCGTTTAAAGTTCATGGCACTATCAGGGCTGCTGTTTCTGTGGAGTGGAGAAAGAGAGGGAACAAATTGCTTTCATGTTCCAGAGTTATTCACTCTGGATTCCTCAGCCTGATATGTGCCCACCCCCTAATTAAAATCCCGCCTGTTGTATTTAAAAGCATACTGTAGTATGTAATTAGAGCAGTTAATTCCAGTTAAAACACTTGGATTTCCTCCCTTCCCAATGCCACACTTTAATCACATTCTGCACGTCTCTAAGTTCTCCTAGGACACGACAGCTGGTTGCTATAGAAATGACCAATGGAAACTTGCTGCAATTGAGACATTTAGCATGCACATGCAAGCAAGCGAGCGCACACACACAAACACACACAGACACACACTGCCATTAGTAGGCCAACGCACCTAGTATTTCTGTGTATAATTTTATGTAAATATTTTGATTATTAATAATAGTAATTAATATTATCAGGTTGCATAATTAAAAAAGGCTAATGTTAAAACATGATTCACCGTGCACTGAAAATCATTTAGCCTAGGCTACTACTTAATCGAAGGAGCAATTATATCTGATTTAACGGTGGCTTATTCCTTTAATTGGAAAGACTCCAACACGATCAGCATCACATGTAAGGAGAAGCCAGTCTCATGGTTATGCATATTCATGAGCTATGGTGGAAGATGAGACGACGCCGCGTCACTGCCGCAAACAAAAGCTGCAGCAGGCAGACACGCCTCTCGTCGGTGAATAAGGCACGCGTAGGGCCCGTCTTATCAGACAGTCCGTCTTCTGCCTGCCTGCCCATTCCTCAACACGCTGGCGCCAGTCCAAGGCACCGCTCTCCTCTTCTCCATACCAACGTTGCTGATTCTGGGGAAAACTGCAGATTACCTTTTCTTGCAGAGATGGCATCTTGGCAAATGAAAAGCTGTCCCCCCCTACCTGTCATCCCGAAACAGTTGTAAACCTTTTGGCCTGTCATTTATGGAGATACCGTAATATCTCCAAAAATATCATTGTGCCTGCGAGCTAGAAATTTAACCCTTTTTTTGGTCATCTTTTGTTAACTGTCACTTTCATCACACAGGTATGCTACGAAGTAATGTATTGGCTTGAAGGCAGGGTTAGTCATTATTGCTAACTTCGAGCTCAAATCAAAACAGTATCGCTCCGCTGTCCTTCTGGGTGCCGTCCCATACATAGAAACAAGGCCGGCCCGTGGTCCAGCCAGGCAAACTAGGCAGTCGCCTAGGGCCCCAGGATAACAAAGACCTTCAAAACTTAAATACCATAGTCATTTAAAAGAATCTGCTTGATCATTTGCCCTGCACGCGTTGCCCCACATAATCGGCGGCAGCAGTAATGTAGCGCTAGCGCTCCTAATCCTTGCGAGCACACACTGGCCAGATTCAACAGTCTGCTGCTGTTGCAGGGAATTAAGGAGCCAGCGTGGCTCTAGTACCACTTCAGTCGGTGCATAGCCACGCTTGTTCTACTGTCCTCCTGTGCATCTGTGCTGCTAAAACACAGCAATATGAATAAGTAAAACACGTGTTGTTGGACATGGGAACATTGTGTGGATGGACCAGCTCCTTGTTTGCTGTTTGATGACTTGCGGTTTGGCCCACTCCCGTTTGCGTTCATTCGTAGCGGACATGCCTCCTTCCTGAGCGCAGAGAGGAGATCACTGGTACGCCACAGATTTTATTTGTATTCATCCTGTTGTAAATTGTAGATATGGATAATGATAAAAATTATAATAATAAAATCCTTGGCCCTAGTTAAGCTACCTGGCCATAAATATGTTCACCCATGAGAATTATTCAGCCTTTAAACTTCAAAGAAATGTGATTGACATTTATTGTGATAATTATCGATATCGTCTGATATTAAATATTTTATTGTGATAACATTTTTGACCAGTATAAATGAATTAAATGTTCCATTCAAGGTTTTTCTCACCTAGGGCCCCATAAGAGCTGGGGCCGGCCCTGCATAGAAATGCATTGTGAAGCTATATTATGAAGATATGAGCGGTGTTCGCCACTTTGTTTATGTTACTATTTATGGAGCCATGGCTGTATAGAAGTATCAGCTTAGTTTTTCAACATGCACAGAGAACGCTAAGGCTGCGGTCACACATATATACGCAAATGAAAAACTAGGCAGGCAATGTACCACCGCCTTCCAATGCAAAATGCTGTTGTGTCGTGCAGAAAGTGGGCAGTGCGAGAGGTGAAACACACTGGTTCTAGTCCGGGTGAGCGATTGTTGGTCACACAACATATGCGGTTTTTGTTTTGTGACCGGAAAATATGTAGTTTGCCGTAATCATTAGGAACATTGTACAAAACTGTCTGGTTAGACGAAGTCTATTTCTATGGTTAGACACCGCAATAACCAAAGTCTCCATTTGATCCTGCCTCGCTAAGAAAACTACATTCAGTTGCAGCACTGTGGGGTCAACCAGACACGGGTCCTTGCTGTTGGTTGAAGCTGCATGTTCAGTAGTCAAAATTCACGTGTTGAACTTGAAAAAAACTTGTTAAAAAAATACCTTAATTCTAATAAAGTGCAAAAACAATACATTTACAGAAATTCTCATTAAAAGGTTTTGCAGAGAAAAACTGTTATTTTACAAATTTTCCCTAAATTATTATGATCAAAGATTATCAAGAAAGTGATGCTACAAAGAATTCAGCAGAGAAAAACCATGATTTTCCAGTCCTTTTTCTTAATTTAATACAATAAAAGACCTTAAAAAATGTACTGCACGAAAAGTAGTTAAGGAGCAAAACACTGTTATTTTACAATCAGCCACTACCAAATGGTAATTGTCTACCCATGGCAGACTCAAAACAGCACCAACAACCAGGACCAAATGTTCAAATGCTGGGTTGGCGAGTCTTTTTGACACGCTCAAAAAGAGCAGCACCATCTAAAACTAAAGTGTAGCTTGTGACTCCCTGCTATTTGTAAGCTGGTTCTCCCTCATGGTTTTGCACAAAATGCAGAAGTCACTCCCCCCTGCTAGTCTGTGATGTGCCACTAACAACAGTCTAAAAGGGACATACGTCTTTTTTACAGTAGTCATTTCATGCTTTCATGCTTGTTTTCAGGTTAAACAAGAAAGGTTAAAATTTAACATAGACATATTCTATCTTTGTTATTATCACGGAATGTATAAATGTTTTGTATGATATGACTGATCACTGACATAGATAAAAATATTATTACTTGCGGTACCAAAAACGGCAATCTGTTTCCGACAGGGAATACAATTTCGGTATGACACGCGAGTGAGTCTTTATCAATGACCAATGTTTAGGTTAAATAAATAAACCCCTCTTTCTTTTTTAGCCAATACAGACCAGAAAGCTAATAGTCCACTTTGAAATGATGTGTCACATCGACATTTTAAAAACATTTTAAAAACATTTTAAAAACAACTATAAATACTTGGTTTTCATGGAATGGGTCCTTTAACAGATCCACATTTTTGTATTGCTGTAGAGACATGTATTCTATTTATTTTTTTAATAACAGGGTTACTCTCCAGAGCATAAATTAATATAGCTTAGCTCTGCAACCATCTGCAACCATCTGCAACCATTAAACTTCAAAGTATTACACCAATCTAAAGGAGGACTGCAGAAAAGGCTCAGTTAACTCCTTGAGAGATCAACAGAGACTAATTGAACACTATTGACTGAGCCCATTTGTGTAAATAAAAAATTATGTTCACCCCCGTAAAGCTGTGCCCCATCATATTTTATCATCAACCACCAGATTTACAGTGTTTGAATGAAAAAAGTACACATAAATATTAGGGGTGTAACGGTACACAAAAGTCACGGTTCGGTTCACACCGCGGTACAGAAGTCACAGTTCGGTACATTTTCTGGATGTGAATGGTTTTTACAAAATTACCCTATAAGCTTATAGCCTATATAACCTCACTTTTTTAGAAAAAAGTATAAATATACTACAAAAACGTTTTATTAGACCAGCCACGCTCCCTTTCACAATCATTTCATTGATCCAACTGTAATGTTATTCATAACTTCTTGTCATATTTTTCCACATAACTGTCCTAAATCATGCCGTGACATCTTGTCGTATATATACACACACACTACCAAAACGCAACACATTTTTGTTACTGTAGCACCTGTGTGGAGGATGGTATGTGCACTCTCACCCCAACACATTACAGCAATGCAATTATGCAATACATTTATAACGAGCTAGTTACTAATATTGCCTGTGGTGCGGGACAGGTTAAACCCGGTCGCTAATCTGCGTGCAGTTCACGTGCGTGGCAGTCCAAATGCGGTGATTAAAATAACTCTTCCACTTAGCTCCGCGTGCATTGTGCAATGCTCTTTAATGTAGAACGCTGACACACCATACTTTTCTGATCCAACAATAAACACCACACTGCTGAAATTATGAAATGCGGGTCTAATTTGAGCTACTTAAAGGCTCCGTTTGAAACTCTCGCATCTGAATTTGCTGAATACAGTTCAACATGCATACATCGAACCGCAACATCTGTACCGAACGGTTCGATATGAATACACGAACCGTTAAACCCCTAATAAATATACTATACACTTAAAGAGATTTACTTAAAATTACAAAGAAAATCACTAAAATGTTACTACAGACATAAACCTTAATATAATAAGATACATATTTCATTACATATACTTATACTTATTATATATAATACGTGGTAAAAATAAGGACATTATCTGTAAAGTAACAACACGATTGTTATTTTAAATATTATGCCAATAATTAAAAATTACAACAACAATTTCTTGTTTTTAAACAGACAAATTACTATTATTTATACAGTATTTTTTAACAAATACTGCAACAAAAAAAGCTAAGAGACATAAATAACTGCCTATTGAACCTGTGTGTAATGCACAGCAGTAATGGTGTGTGTGTGTGTGTGTGTGTGTGTGTGTGTGTGTGTGTGTGCGCGTGTGTGTGTGTGTGTGTGTGTGTGTGTGTTTCTCATTGCTAAAGCAAAGAGGCTGGCGGAGGCTCATTAGTAAGAGATGAGAAACTCTTCTCAGGTTATGCTTTATGCATTACCTGCGCTGATACGCGGGTAGATCATTTGTGTGCATGTAACTCATGAGTGTAATTACATTACAGTCAAGGATGTCAGATGTAGGCCACTCTCTAATAGCCCAGTCATTTAAATTGAACAAGCCAGCCATCCTTTGCCCTACAATTAGTCATGCACACTATCGTGTAAGGTTATAACTACCTGCCCAGGAACAAGACATCGGTACAAGTTTGATTTAAATGTAGGTGAAAACTACAATAGGATAGGCTACCAGTCAGAATCTGTTACCCTACCTACCCTGTTTTAAAGCAAAGAATTGCTGCAGAAAATACAAGATTATAGACTACTACTTTTATATATACATGTGAAAAATAAATCAGGCTTCACTGCTTGCCCACAGCAGTCGCTGACAGCTGGCACTGTGCTTCTGGAACTGTTTCATCCCATGTTGAACAGCAAGACAACAGTGGACCTACTGGGACAATGCATGCCTGACTCTTTTAAAAGCTTTGTGTGTGTGTGCGCGTGTGTGTATCCTAGATGCTGCCTGCCACTTTTAGCATCTTAACAGGCTAGCTGTCTCCCTTGTCCAGCTACATGCGTGTGTGTATGGTAGAGCCCTCCATTCACAAATGCTCCAGCCACATCTATCAAGTATGCAAGGATAGGAAGCTAGATGCGGCTACTCTGTTATCAGTGAACATCAGTGAATTCAGGGGCTTATATACAGTATACAGTACGACAAAAAAGCTGATTGTCCCTTTAAAGTCCCTTTACAGTCCCTTTAAATTGTTTAAGGTGGTGGTGTTTGTTGAATCCATTGCACTCCACTCTGAACCAGGTTAATGTTATTTGTAAGTGCCAGCCATTATATGCAACTGGGGCTCAACTTCAGCACCTTGGACAGTGCCTGCTCTGCCACATAAGACTGCTGGAAAGTCAGCTGCATTCTAATAGAGTCCACGTGTTCACTGGAAGCATCCATTTGGACGACCCACTGTTGTGGCATTTCAGAAGTGAGCATTTCAACTGGCATGGAGTAAACAAGTTTGAAAACAAACGTGTGAGTATAGCTACCGTTTGAAAGCAACATAAGTTCATCATCCACAATCATTATGGTCCCTTACAGCTGCTTCTTCAGTAGGAACACTCATAGTATCTTATGAATGCAAACCATGGGAGCACTCCCTGCGTAAAGAGTTCTAAAATAGTCTCAGCCTCTTCCCTTCATCAGCACTACGTCACATAAGAGACCGTCTCTAGTCTCAGCCTCTTCATCAGCACTACGTCACATAAGAGACTGTCTCTAGTCTCAGCCTCTTGATCAGCACTATATCACATAAGAGACTGTCATAAGAGACTAAAGAGATTTTAAGCAGTAACCATATCTTATTTTTAACAGATTAACTCTTGTCATTTAGAGACCCAACAAATTCCTCCCAAGTTTGGTAAGTAATGTCATTTTGAATGTCAATCAAATAGAACTACTGTCAATCAGGCAGGTCTTGACACCGTCAACCAGCACCATTATGTGAAGCTTGGCTGACTCTGCAAAACTACGCCTGGACAGGTGATGGGTAGGCCAAGTGGTCCGTCCATGTGACTGGCTCCTAACATACCAAACACAATATGGACTGGTGGGCTGTATTGTGTTCTGTCCACCCATTTGCCTGTTGATGGTAGTTTGTTATTCAACAGACTTCTTTGTATTCCTAATATGGCTTTACACTCAAAGTCATGTGACTGGAGGAATCTCTCAGGTGAGGTTAAGAGACTGTGGGCCTTGCACCTTTAAGTGGTGTTGTTGGCCCTGTGTGAATCATTTCTGTTTCTTTGTTCAAGTATTATGTCTCACTCAGATGTTTGTCCATGTTTAGTAAGTTTTCCCTCATGACCCTAACCTCAGGAAGGTACCTCCTCTTGGCAGGCTGTGGTTACAAGTAATAACTCATTTGTCTGGTTATACGTATAAAGGCAAATAAAAACCAGCCTTCGAGCCATGAATGAATATGGGAGCATTCCAATTAATTAGTCACTCCTCAATTTGTGTGTGGAATTAGCCTGGTTAAGCTCACCCTGTTCTCTGGCTCTTCCCCTACATCTGCCTACACTCATTAGTGCACCTGACACCAGCAGAGAGACATGGACCTTTAAAATGATTCGGCTGAGAAGCTCGTGTCTCACCTGTTGTCCTTGCATGTGGGTGCGTGTGCGTGGCTTACAGTGGATCGGCGCTGGGAGGGAAGTGTCCAGAGGTGACGCTATGTCAGGCCTAATTAGCTAGCCTCATTACCCACAGGCCGGTGGGAGGGTGGGAGGTTGGAATCAGGCTGCACGGAGAGCACTCGGGCACCATTGGGGGTTCAGCTTCTCTCCATTCTTTCCACAGCAGAGAGGAGGCTTTGATAAGGGCACACACCCTCCTCCTCTCCATTCAAAGACACACACCACCACAAAATCTGTCCAGAGCCTCCTCACGAACACTCACTAATAATTATACAAAAACATCACGCTGCACTTTGGGATTTGCCGTTCCTGTTAAAAGGCAGCTAATCATTGTTTGCTTCCTCATCTGCGCACCTACATTTTTCTTGTTTTGTGGGAGTACTTTATTGTGTATACCTACTATTGTCTATTATATTTATTTTATGCATGGTATATACTCTTTTTGCTAATTTGAAGCACTTTATGACTCCTGCGAAAAGTAAGTTGACTTAGGGTACTTACTGCTGTGTTAAACTGTGCTCAAATTGGTTGGTCACAAGAATTACATCTCTAGGTTTATGAAGGAAAAGTCGGTCCCCAGCACCATCCAAACCTGTTCCTCACGTTCACGTCACAACAGTGTGACATTGTGAGTTCCCTGAACTCACAAAGAGTAGCTACTCTTCATGGCAGTTTGAACTACTATATCTGAAAAACCCAGTTAGAAATGTGTCTGCTTCTTGGAGCAACAGATCCAATTATGGCCCATTATCAATCCTACCTCACACTGCCTGGCTCTTACAATTAACAAACCATATTATTATGCCAGATTGACATGACATATCTCCAGCAAGCTGCGATAAAATAAGTAAACTACACTAAATCAAATGTCTATAGAGAGTCTAATGATGATCACTATATACAGTAGGGGAATCAAGAGACATTGTACAGCAGCTGGTCCTGCCGGTTTCCATCTAATGAGGATAAGATAGAGAAACAGCAAGAGAATGCAGTGAACTATACCTGATGGTTAACAATGCTTATCTGTCTATTAGACGAGCAGCATGTTGGAGAAATCTGGATGTGTTTACATTGTCACTATGTGCAGCTTTCACAAATACACAGGGGTCCAAACATATGAACTATAAGCTGAACCTGTGCATGAAATATTTGCTCTACCGTCGCATTCGCCATGCACCAAGAGACGCATGGAGGAATCATTTATATTAACATTTTGCTGGGCTGTTCTCAATGTCTAAGAAAATCGTTTTTTCAAGCAATTTTATTAGGCAAAGAGAATGACCCATATGTCATTCTTCATATAGCGTTGAAAGGCCTCACTCTCAATTTGCTGCTGAAATGGCAATGATCTGTTCACAATAATTGCAACGTATAAAGGAAGGTTGTTTGTTTTGAAGTACTGCAACACCAGCACAGTTTCAGATACATTTCTAGGCCTGGATGTAATGTGACTGAGGCCTTCATTTCCATCGAACCTGCTATCATAAAGAAGACAACATTCTGTGTAATTATATTCTAGTATATTCCTGGCACACCTAAATCTTCACAGGAGGTGATTGATTACATACAGTATAATAACATCTGAAATAATTACAATTGATTAGAATATGCTAATGTGCTACAATTGCTGGCTAAATACAATAATCAGATTACTGATCATTTAAACGTCAACAGTTTTTTTTAGCGATTGTCCTTTACATTTTAGAGTAATCTATAATTATGATAATTAGGTAATTGGTATCATGTAGATGGTTTCCTAAAGTGGAGCATAAACAGGGAGGGCTTTGTTTTCGGGTGAATTACTTTTTCTGTGTAACTTATTTTATAAAATATAACCAAATGCATAAAATATACCATATTACTACATCTACTAGTACATCTCTTATATCTTAGAACATTTCCAAAATAATTCATTTTTGGTAATCTGACCTTTCTTTTTGAAAAGTTAGTTGAAATTGCTCTAAAGTAAACCATTTCAGATTTCTCTCTATGCCCATTTTGCATAATTTCCAAAGTGCTCTGCAGTCCTGCACATGTTGTAACTTTTATGTTATGGTAATATTTTGATTATGATTTAGTTAGCAGGCACTTATATTTAATTTAAGTTCAATTCCAGAATTCAATTGATGTATTGAAATAATAGAAACAATAAACTACAATTATCATGTAAATGAAAAGAACCTTTGCCACAATAAAAGAAATATGTACCTATATTTTAGGTACATTGTTTTGTAGGTTCCTCCCAAAGAACCATCACCTTATCATGGTGGAGAGGTTTGCGCTTGGTGGCTTGGTTTGCCACGGAGCCCAGCCAGGCACAGCCCGAACAAGCAACATGGCATCCTCCTCTCCATCCTATGTGGGAGGAACCATGGGGGTCGGGTGCGCTGCCATATGGGTGGCAGCGAAGGTCAGGGGCCTCGACGGACCAGACCAGGGCGGCAAAGGCTGACTCTGGGGACGTTGAACGTCACCTCGCTGTGGGAGGAAGGAGCCGGAACTTGTGCGGGAGGTGGAGCGCTACCATTTAGATCTGGCGGGGCTTACCTCTACACATAGTCTTGGTTCTGGAACAGTTCTCCTGAATAGGGGATGGACTTGGATTCTACTCAGGAGTTGCCCAGGGTGTGAGGCGCCGGGCGGGTGTGGGGATACTAACAAACCCCTGTCGGACCGCTGCTACGTTGGAGTTTACCCCGGTAGACGAGAGTGGTGCCTCACTACACTTACGAGTTGTGGAGGGGAAAACTCTGACTGTTGTCTGTGCATATGCACCGAGCAGTTCGGAGTTTTCGGCCTTCCTGGAGACCCTAAATGGAGTCCTGTATGGGGCTCCAGTAGGGGACTCTATAGTTCTGCTGGGAGACTTCAACGTGCACGTGGGCAAAAATGGAGACACCTGGGGCCTCATGTATCAACAATTGAGCAGCTTTCATACTAAAATATAACGTACTCACAAAACTCGAAAAGTGCATACGCACAGAAAAATTCAAATGTATGAAACCATGCATACGCCAGGTCCTGCGCATCTTCCCTTCATACATCCCAATAAACATGTATGCATGCATTACCTCCTCCCATAAAGTATTATGCAAATGATAATACATGCGCCCATGTCCTCATCCGTTGTCCAGCTTATCCAGCCGCAAAACGTTTAAAAAAATTAAAATAAATACCATATTCACTGACTGAGATCGATGTTTTGATCACAGAGATGGAGGCAAGGATACATTTTATATATGTAAGTTTGTCCTCTGGTATCAGCAATAAAAGAAAGTCAACGGAGTGGCAAATGACTACAGCAGTCAATGCATTGGGTTCTGAGAACCGTACCGCGTCAGAAACTATAAAGAAATAGTCGGATATCAAAGTCGATAAAGAGAAGAGTTGAAAGTGTGGCAGCTAAGATCACAGGAAGAAAGGCTGTAGTCATAAAAATACATTGTCAATACTCTATGTCAATACTATGAAAGAGATAAAAAGGATATAACAGAATGACATTGGATAATTAACATAAGTGGTGAATTAGAACTGGTTAAAAAGTATATGCCGGTGCATGGATCCGTACGTAATTGCCTCTTGTGTGTCATTGATGTCTGTGAGACTCAGCGACAACACATATTCTTAAACAGAGAAAATTGCAGCGCATGGCGATCTTCTTGAACAGTGAGTAAAATATTGAATCTGAGGGAAGTAAGCCGGGGCGCGCCTATAACGATGGCCAGCCGGTTAACGCTGTGCAGTAGCCTACTCTTAAGTTAGGTAAATCTCACTCTCCGATACCTCAAGAACGCTCCAGAGAGTAATAGAGATTCCTTGGGCTTCTTGCTAAAGCCAACGTTTTGTAATCCGTGGAAGCGGGGTTTGCGCCCCGATAAGGACATAATATGGCGTGGTTTGGTACTTTTCAGTTTGAAATAGACACGGTACAGAGCCAGAGCGCCGCACGTTCTTACGGCAGCTCAAGACTTTGCGGTGCGCTCCGCACATTCTCACGTCACGGTAATTTTAATACATCACACTTTGTGCGTGAAAAGGATATCGAGGCGTTATCGTGGTGGGGAGGAGTTGTGGTTCGGTGGCCTGGGGATCTCATCGCTCCTGGGCACCTCCCTAGGGAGGTGGCCCGTCCAGCTGGGAGGAGGCCTCGAGGAAGACCCAGGACGAGGTGGAGAGATTATATCTCCACATCTGGATTTGGATGAGCTGTAGGCTATTGACTAACTCTGTTGTGTAAGATTTGTTCCTGTAGTCTAGCCTACAAGTTATATTGTGAATAAGATGCTGTATCTCTCAAAAGCAATTTGAATAGTTCTGTCTACTTATTTCTGATATTTCAGAACAATTATTTGAGAAATGTGCTATTATTTCCTTTGGAATATGTCTGTTATCATAAACACATGCCAGGTGCAAATAGCTTACTTTACAGTGCATGCCTATAGCAACAGTAACCAAGGGGAGCAGGGCATTAAATAGTGGACTATAGTGGACTTGCAAAATGCTGGTAACCTCATGATGGTCGTCAAAGTAGGCAAATAAACAAATGTAACTTGGGTTATGCTACATCGGACGTTAAAAAAAAAAAAAGAAAAAAAAAAAAAAAAAGAAAAAAAAGAAAAAGTGGGAGAGACGATTGAGTTCCCGCCTTCTGCTCCACTGGGTGTAACCAATAGTAGCAGTAGCTATGAATAAAGTCAAATTATAATATCAAAATTCTGTGGCTGGAATATTAATCACTGATACAGAATGGGTGTATTGTAGTTTTTAGAAATGTTTATAAGTTTTATGGGTTTTACTGGAACAATAAGGCTTACAACTAAATAAAGATGGTGACTATGACATTGTATAACAAATATGAAATCATTATTTACATAAACCCAAAATGAAATGCAAATACATTTTTCTAAACACTTTTACTAAAAACCTTTGAAAATGTCAAGCATGTTTGTAAATGTAAATAATAATATAACCACATTATCTTTTTTAAGGCCATGTCCAGTTTATCTTGATGACAAATATATATATATATATATATATTTAAAATGTTAATATGTCCAATACATTCTTAAAATGTGTAAAGTTGCATTGTATACTGTTATTTGAGTTATTTAAAAAATACCCTGTTGAAATTCCTAATCCATCATTGACCCACGGGGGCAACAATTTCACTTATAACATTCTTATTTTAGATGTACTCATTTCTTAACCTGTAAATCACTGCAGTTTAAGCCCGTCACTCTGAGCCTAACAATACTTCAATATGTTCACAGAGATTCCCTTGCTCTGGCAGTTTTTAGCCTGCATCTTTTCTGTTCATTATACCTCGACTCACACAGAGCCACAACTGAGCCCTTCTTCGAAATTAGCAAGAGAGAGAAAAAAAACACTGTAAATGTACATTATTCTGGGCAATGTTGGAGGGGTAGAGTGAAACATCTCTTGCCAAATATGGTGTTCTGAATAAGCACATGAAACACCATGGGGATGAGGGCTGCCACTCTGAATCACATAGATACGTTTTGATGTTACAGCTGGATCTATGGCAGACGCAATCAGGCAATGCAGAACGGAGCAAAAACAAGGCGGGCATTCACATAGTGGCAGGCATGACAGCTTTAGATAAACAGTCAGTTGCTATTGAGGCCACCGTCTTTCTAAACTCGGACGTCTCCATTCTCTGTCGCCTATCAATTTTTAGGAGGCCTTATTCAGCTGGTTAAACATAACAGTGTTTATGTGTAGATATTAGTATGTGTAGAGTATTAAGTAACCTGCAATGACGAAGCACATCAGAATATTGTATTATCCCCTCCCCCCACCTTCACGTGCAATACTATAACTTTGGATACAGCCTTCTCATGCATATTATTTCAGAGCAGGGATTAGTGCACATGGCAGTGATCATCTTTCCTAAACCTTTTATTCAACAATGTCTATGATTTTCCAAAATGTTACAGTCTAACTCATGATTCTCATATTCTATTAATATGCAGCCATAAACACAAACCTCATCTATCACTCATCCATTTTCATATTCTATTAAAATGCAGCCATAAAAACAACCCCATCTATCACTCATCCATTTTTATTGTTGGCGGTCAAACCAGAAGATTTCTGCAGGGCTGCTGAACTTTGATATTTTGCAGTTCTTTTTCAACAACTCCATGTATAGTCTAATTTCAACTTGTCTGAAACACTGTTCAGATAAAAAATTAATCCCCAATAAATTGTACAATAAAAAAAGGTTACGCTATGTTTTGTAAGGTTGTAAAACAAGACAAACCCACATCTAGATGGTAAGCAATCCGGTTGAAAATCTCTCTCAAAGATACTGCCTGATGACCGAGTGGGTGTGCATTGTGCAAACAGTTCATCTTAAACTCTCTTTACTCCTACACTCTAATTAGTGATGCATGACGCTATTAGACAATTGACTTCTAACCAAGTCATATATAATGGCTTTAATAATAGTACTATATCACTGTTGCCGCAGAATCTACAAATTGCATAGGCCAATTGGCCTGCATGACAAAGTGGGGCTAAACAGAACAAATATTAGGTAGATGGATAGTTTCTCTCACACCATGGGATTTGCTGTCTATGTTGGTGACTCACTACCTCCTCGCTAAAACCAAGCAGTAGCAGAAGATTGACTCTAAAAATAAAGAGCAGACCAGATTAGCATTTCCTCACATACTGTACATTTTGCCTAGTTACAGACACAGCCACCAAAATAAAATACACAAGGAAGTAGTTAACTAACTACCTCAATCTGGGGGGAGGACCGTTGAGGACAAGCACTCTTATTTTATCTGCAGAAACTTTTAAGAGTTTAAGGCTGAGAATTTTAAAAAGAAAAGCAGATATGATGTGTGTATCAAGATTCATTTAAGAGCAGAGACCAGAATCCACTGGCAAAGGTCAGAGAGATTGAGAAAACTGTGAAAAGCCAGGCCCGAGGTGATAATCGGTTGGCCAAATCAGCGTGACTTAGTCCAAAATACAGTTCCAATGTCTCTAAAAGAAAGACTAAAACTCCTGGCAGAGTATCCGCTAAGGTCACTGACCTATTGCCTTACAGCAAAACATGTATTTAGCATGAATAAACACATCAGGAAGGGCAAAAGGTTTGACGATGCAGTAATAACGCAGGCTATTGCACTGGCTATTCTGGATTAGGCCTCACATTTGATGCCAGTTTCCATAGGAACTAACTGATGCAATGATCAGCACAAGATTGAAGAGAAATGTAAAGGCAATGCTATTTTTATATTGAAAAGCCACAAAGCACAACATTCAGGTTAGTATGAATTTAATCATTCTTGAAAAAAATGTATACAATAAAATCCCATCCCAGGTATTGTACCTAATTTAAGATAGGTCAAAGTTTGTAACATGAAAATACAATAGAAGAACATGGTTTGTGCAGGTCCACAACAGGCACGTTCATTTACTTGGCTTGTCTGCATCATTTATCTTATATGACTTCTGAAAAGAAAGTCTTGTCAAGCATAATCACAAAAATAAAAGCATTCCAACATGCTGATGTCCAAAACTGCCACAATGAGACTCTTATCTGCCTTCATGAGTCTTCGAAACTAGGATGTACTATATCTCTACATACATATCTACATGATGTACTGTATGAGATTAGGCTATGTTTTTTTTTTAAATATAGTTTTGCATCACTGAAAGGTTAGAATTTGACAATATTTTCAGTGTCAACTCTAGAGTAAGTGTAGGCTATAAATTAAATGTAGTCAGCTATTGTAAGATAACAGTAAGCTAAGACACCTTTTGTCAAATCCACCAAATATCTCCTCACACATGTCGCTAGTTTACCATTCTCTGCGAGTGCTGAAAAAAGAATCAGGCACTTCTAGCCCTGGCTCCTCAAATAGGGACAGAAACAAAGTGCCGATCACCGCTCCCAACAACGATACCGCTTGGCTTTGCAATGTGTTTAAATGTCAGAGGCTAAGGGGTGGACATTGTTTTGAGCTCAAAGTTGGCAAGCGTTCTTGAGAATTACTCACCCTGCCTTTAAACCCATTTTAAACTTTGACGAAAGATTAAAAAGGGGGAAGAGTAAGCAGCATAAGCAGCAGAATGCTGCTTATGAAAATTTTACTTACACCTGCTTTCACTTTAAAATCAGAAGATAAAAGGAAGAAGTTTTACGGAGGATTAGTTGCATTAAACTGCGGAGATCTTGTAAAAGTGAATCCTGCTAGTAATGGGATCAAGTGTAGAGAATGGGGCAGATTTGAGGGCCATTATTTATTTTTTTAAATGCTCATCTCTCATGCTTCCATCACAAAAACAACTTGTCTAAGGACATATACTGTATGCCACTAATGGAGCAGCACTGCTGTGCAGCACAAAATAAATGCAGACAATTAATTGCAACCTCCCAAGATTACCTTTTACTTTTGATAAATCGCACAGACTACCATTAGGCCTTTGAAAAGGAAATCCAGCTTTGAAAACAACCTCGTCTTAGGATGTACAGCTCTGTTGACTCAGCTGATGTGCACTTTCAGTGCACCCAACGTTCCGTGCAAACACAACTGATTCTGTCCCCAGTGCTCAATACAGGACAGGGACACCAGCACTTTAGGGCAGGTTGAATTCTCATTTGATCAGTTAGTAAGCGACTATTCCTTTGCTACTCTGTGAAACCTTAACATCAGAGCAGACCCAAGCCTCTTAAAAGGAGACTAATGTGGTCATTCAGATTTTGAGGAACCACATTTCAATATTTGATCTTTGGAATATTGGGTGTTGTTCAGTAAGCATAGTATTAAATACAACGACAATGACAAACCAGTCACATCTTATGAGACCCCTACATGTGGTGAAAGCCTATAAGAAATGTTATAAAGCAAAGGCATGATGTAATATAGTACTACTATAAATACTATAGCCTATTATTTTAAAAACATTGTACTATTATGTTCAGAATATCCATCACTACATGTGATATCTACAGAGGTGTATAGTAGTCATTGTATTCATTATGCATCATCTGCAATAGAAGAAGGAGAAAACACTTCCCTTTTCAAGTTGGATAGTAAATGCTTTGGAGACACGCCAAAAGCATTCCTTTTTGCCTCCCACAGCAAAGAAGGATAGATGAGGAGAGAGAGAATATGGGGGTATTCTTAACAGGTTCACCCTGTACATCTAGTAACTTTTTTTTTGGGGGGGTGGGGTCAGATTTCCATAAACATTCAGTCAGCTAAGCGTCGAACATAATGCATTGCCAGAAGGCCCAAGGCAATTATTAAAATTCAGCTCCTTCCACCACATGCCGTTCAGATAGAGAAGATAGATTCCACACAATGCACACTGCGCTGTACAACACCAACAAATAGCTCCATGAATATTAAGATGTTGATACAAGGCAGGCCTAAGAAGACCAATTTTGCCTCAGGTCAGACTGCCAGCTTTCAGGACAGCCTCCCAGAGGAGGCTGATCACAACGTGACAGGCCTAATTAGAGCATTTTGGCTTGTGAGGACAGTCAACACAGTCTAGGTATTCACATCACCTCCATCAGATACGACACAAGACCTTTGTGCTCATCTTAAAACAGGCACACGGAAGCATGATTTAAAGAGACTATTGGTCTGCTTCATTTCCTATAAGTATATTAGCATCTCTCATTTTGACCACAGTGTTCCTGCAGTACGCAAAATGCCAAAGTACCATTGTTATTCCTGTGTTTTGTTCAATGAAAAGAATTTGGCAAAAAGTCAACAAATGCATAACACCATAATACCTGAGGCACATGCTCAGTCAAAGCACACACGCAGCAGCTAAGTGTGGATGCTGTTAGGTAGACGTTCGTCATCACATACATGAAACCTAAATGCATCCTGGCCTCTAATCTCAGCAGAAGCCATTAGAAGTTTGCACAGCAGAGAAGCCATTAAGTCAAATTAGAGGGCAGTGACTGTAGCTGCCTGCTGTAATGCTATTGACCGTAATGTCTCAAGGCCCCAGCTGAAGCCTGCCTATTGTACACTGTAGACAAAAGGAGCGTTTGGACAGGGTTCAGTACAATGTGGCCTTGCATTGGAATACAACAGAAATAAACCATTATAGCATTTGCATCTTCCACAGATTACTAAACAATTATGCAATGTTTTTACTCAAATTAAAAGACCCTTAGCAAACAATACATTTCTAATAGCCTAAATAAAGTGATAAAGGATTCCTGACTAATCTTATGTTCAGTCTGTGCTGCAGAAAATCAGGATTTATTTAGCATTATTAGAAGCAGAAATAGACTTTTGGGCATAATATCACGCTGAGCCAACAGTCATGTTGCTGACAGTTAAAAAAAAGCAATGCCTCTAAGCACAAACACCCCTAGTTCCCAGGACGACAAGATTAGGAAATACATTACGTTCACATCTGTAGCTCACCGCACCGCTGCGTGACAGACACATGCAGAGGAATGAAGACCTCTCTGTGGAGCGCACTCATTGCCTCCCTTGTAGCACCCTCTCACCACACACAGCAAACAGCAACCCAGGTGTCCAATTCAAACACACACGCGTGCTCTCATATACTGTACTGTAGATGTCCCTACTTCCCGTCATTACAGACTACAAATCAAACTCCTCCTCAGCTGTTTTGAGGAGTTATGCCTCAGCACACAGAGACACAGTGTGGGCGAGCCCTCACAGCAGCAGAGAGCAAGGCCTGGCGTGCCGGCCAGTAAATAACCAGCATAAAGGTGTCACAGGAGACGCGCGGCAGACGCTAACCAATTTCACCGTAATAGCAGAGCATTGCTTACCAGATTCTAAATAATAACTCCCGGTCAGGGGTAACCCGTGGGCCTGGGAACCCCCCGGTGTGAGGATTTATGGAGGTAGTCAATTGCCTCTCTGTTCCACTTCTCCCCTCCATATGTCCAATCCACCATCTGAGGATGAAGGGGACGGGGGAAGGTTCTGACCTGCTCGACTGAACACACCTGTCACCCATCCAGAGAGCTCGGTCTTGGGACGCTGCCACAAGGTGTTGCCCAGGTGCTGTGGGGCGACATGGGGACTCCCCCGCGTGACACAACCCAGATGTTTTGTTCAGCTATAGGGTTTCACTCACTAATGCCCCCCTCTCCCCGGACGCACAGACACCCAAAACTTAGCACTTTGAAACACAACTACAGTTTTGTGGTAACAACAGTAGTGTTTAGGGTGTACCAAATGCTCAGGTTCGAGATTTCTCTGGTGGTTGCTAAGCAATCCTGGCTGTTTCTCCTCAAGGAGTCCAGTCTTCGTCATCCCCGTTTATAGGTGGAGTCAGCGGCAATGGATAACGATTGTTGATATTTGAAATGAATCAAAACAAAACCATCTCTCTCCCACAGAAGCTCCGTCCCACACACTGGAACACATTGCTGGGACAGTGTTGTGTGGTGTGGTGCGGTCTGCACCACTTTGTGTTCCCATTTAAAGAGCCAGGGCTGTGTAGAAATACCATTACTTTACAGTGCACACAAGACTAATGTCTAGCAGACCATGAGGAGACAGTATTGGCTGAATTTTACAATAAGTTTATGAGATTGTGCTCACTTACCCCCACCTTTAGGTAAGATGGCTCAACAGTAGGTATCTTTGTGTCAAAGTAATTAAAAAAATAAACCAAATGAGGAAATTAACAATCAATCCCCTTAGGGACTAAGGTGACATCAATAAAGGCAAGGCTGGCGTCGACAGTAATTACATATCAAGAAAGTCCCCTTGTAACTCTATTAAATACCTCCATACTTCTTATGAAGACCTCAAATGGCCTGGCTAGTAATTTCCTGTTGGCACTGAATTGAAAACCAAGGTAGATTAGTCTCATATAGCAGTTGGTTATTGCTCATTGCTAATGCTTTGGGGTTACTGAACACCCAAAGGGGACTTTAACAGAGGTTGATATTTTGGGATCACTCTTTGAATTAAATAAATGTGGAAAAGGGAAGAAAACACTGTAGATCTTTGGCAGTGCAACCAGTTTTCTACATTGTAATGTCACGAAGCAAAATAAATGCTTAAAAGACATTAGAAATTAAAGGAGCTCTACCTCAGAAATATTTGAATCGCTATCATGTTTGTATGTTTGCATTGCTAAAACTATCATATTCCTAAACTGATTGATGGTAAATGCAATAAGTCTACAACATGCCGTCAACAATCTTTTCAGTGACTCTGGACTCCCAGGTCCCTTTTTCATTTGTTCAATTGTATCATTCATTCAAACATTTTGCAGCGGATTTATACGACATAATTCGCTTCATATGCGGCCCTCCAGCTCACTGTTCCGCCGCTCAATGTCTATGTACAACCAGAGAGAAATAAAACTAGCCAACAACAGCAGTATAAAAGCATATTTATACTAATTGGTTAAATTATTTGCATAGTATATAATAATGGATTGTTGATTAACATATTTGAAAACATGAATCAAGTTTTGCTTAAGTAAAATATTACTGACTGAAACAGTTTTGTCGTTCAATTGAACGATTGTTTCATTCATTAGAACAGTTTGCAGCTGTTTTATACTATATATTTGCTTCATACACTGTCCTCCAGTTTACTGGTCTGCTTAAATTCTAGGCCTATGTACATGCTAATCGCAGAGAATGGGTTACTGATAACGCTAGTTTACCTAACGTGTCAAAATGACCCGCATTGACTTACAATGGCGGCCCAAGTGCTACGTGTGGTTAGCAAAATCAGATATTTGGGTCATATAATCAGAAATTACTTGTGTAATAATGACGAGGTGCAGAGACAATGCTGCAAATAGTATGCACAAGCCAATATGCTGGCACGCAAATATCACGTGCACAGATGATGTTAAAAGAGCACTTTTTAAAGCTTACTGCACCACATTACAGCTAATCTATGGTGCTGGTATAGTCAAGCAAAAATTAAAAAGCTTAAGGTAGCATACAATAACGCATATAGAATCTTATTAAAGATGCCAAGATGGACAAGAGCAAGTTATATGTTTGTGTCAAATAATGTTCTCACTTTTCATGCCCTTCTGAAGAACATAATGTATAAATGTATGTGTAGGCTGATTGATTCAAAAAAATTAATTATATTAGGTTTAACAGAGCCTACGCTGAGTGACACAATGTATTTCTCTTGCCTCTGGAAACACTGGAATACATCTGTATGTTCTTTAGCATTAGATACTTTTGTTATGGTAAACTGCCATTATAGTGTAGTTATGAACTGTAACTATTGTAATTGATAATTGTATTATATATATGTCTCCTTTTTGTTTTTGTTTGCTGATATCGACCCAAGGGTCTGCAATAGTGGAAAGTGGAATTGAATGGGAAAGTGATGATTTTACCGTTTCTGCATATTAAAAGGTATTATCTCAAACATTATTCAAGATAAAGGCATACAATTTACCACATTTATTAATCTACCTGTGAATCCTTACAGCCCTTTTCCATTGCACAACAGGCTCGGCACCGTCAGCCCAGTGCGGTTGACCGTTGCATTTCCATTACAACCAACCGGGCCACACAGTCACTTAGGCAATGTTTTGGATGGGGGAGAAATTAGCAGGTATGAAGAACTGAGACACTTTAACAGGCCTTGGCAATCACGACCAAAGAACCAAGGCTTGTGAGGTCTCCTACTCAGCAGCGGTCAGAAGAGTGATAAACCATAAAGCGGGCGATAGGGTGTTAGGTGCCCAAAGCTCATTCATGTGCGAGGGCAACAGACAGAAGGGCTACTGTGGCACAAGTCAAATAAAATGTTAACGACGGTTACAGGCTGTGAAACACACAGCTTCAAATAGGGCTGCGTGGCTCAGAGTGCCCATACGAACCAATTAAGACCTCACGCAGTCACACAGACAAGTCTTATTCAAAAATGTATTAAATATTTTTTTCCTCAAAATTCCCCACACAATACCCCATAATAAAGTGAAAAAAGTTAGACATTTTTGCAAATGTATTAAAACTTAAAAAAAAAAAAACTCACATGTGCAAAGTATTCACTCAATACTTTGTTGAAGCACCTTTGGCAGTAACTACAGCTTCAAGTATTTTTGAGTATGATGCTACAAGCTTGGCACACCTTCTTTTGGGCAGTTTCTCCCATTCTCAAGCTCCATCAGTTTGGATGGGGAGCGTCTATGCGCAACAATTTTCAGATCTCTCCAGAGATGTTCAATCAGGTTTAAGTCTGGTCTCCGGCTGGGCCACTGAGCCACCATCCTGTCCCCCCTAGATGTGATTTCTTTAGCTTTTTCGTTTTAATAAATTTGCTTAGGGGTACATGTATCAGACGTTCAGCAGAGTTGTCTATGTGTTGTGGTTCTAATGAATGGAAGAGGCTGAGCCTATTGCCCTATTAAATGTAAGGACAATTTTACCATAAAGGTGGCACTATTAGCCTATTACATACATCTAACAAAAAGACATAAGTCCCTGCCTGTCACAACAACACCCCTTGCAACTTAAGTTTGGTTTTCAATGATCTCATTAAAGCACCACACTGCTATCTAGAAAATGAGCTTCAGTGTATTTACTATGACGCCACAGGATTGCAAATAGCCTTTGACACATTTCCTGAATTAAATGAATTTAAAGATATTCAAATAAAACCATTACTAAATATACTACTACTTAATTTAATGCTTCAACAATTCAAATAAGAATAAGATACCACAAATCAACAAAGAAAAAGGACATAGTAACAATTTAACATTTTCCTTAGGAATTATTCACCTCGGCTAGTCCTTATCAGTGGTGGGCAGTAACTAGTTACTGTAATATTATTTACTAATCAGTAACTATCAGTGTAACTAATTACTATTTCCAAAACGGTAATAATATTACAATTACTAATCCAAGTAATGCTGCATTACAGAGTTACAAGAATAGATGTCTGGTCCTATCAAATTTAGGGTAGGCTATTTAAACCAACCTGTCCAATCATCTGGTTTGAGAGACTGCAATTGTTCTCACTTTGGCTGATTATTGTAATAATAATGAACCTTAGGGGTCAACAAAGAGGATTCAATTCAAGTCATTTTTCAGAATGGCGAGGTAGGGATTGTGAAAGTAATATAGTAATGTAATATATAGTAATATTACTTTTTGAATGAGTAATAAATAGTAACTTATAACAAGTCCTGAATAACTTGCCCAACACTGGTCCATACGCATGTTATAAACTATAAGCCTCATGGTAAACCTCAAAAGCCAATTTTCTTCATAAGCCCATTTTACAGTAGGCTCTAATGTGCAGTGTTCATCCTCGAAACTGGAACGATTCATGAAATTAGCGAATATAACTTTTACGGGTTAGTCTACTCCCTGTCAGTGCGCCGCCGTCATCCCTGTCGGCAGGCGCTGCACCTTGTAATTCCAGTGAATCAGAAATGCCATGTCTTCTCATATATAGGCTAAGTGGCTAACAAACCACACATTTCCCAAACTCTACTGCAGGATGGACAGCGTCGGGTTAAGAAAAACTACGGAATCGTTGATGCGCATAGGCTACAATATTTCTGTAAACCCAGTGTAAGCTATTCAATTAATAGCCTACATGGTTAATTGGCACAGCGCAATTAATATCCAAGTGCCGTGCTCAACTCTAACAGAGGTTTGTTTTGACCATAAAGAGTTACAGCTAGGTTATTCCTCTGTGACAGTTGCCAACATTTCGTCACGTATGTTTCATTCCCAACTGTCTATTGGCTAATGAATACTTCTATTTTTTTCCTAAACTGGACCTGTCTTAAACATCCAAATGTCCTTTCTAACGCGAACACACTAAACAAAACTGGCCCAGGCGTTGCGGGTTAGACTGGTTGAAGTAAAAAATAAAATAAAAAGCAAGCATACTATTACTCACCACATGCCGTGCCGAGGTTTTCGCGGTAACAAAAAATACATTTTACATGCGCGCTCTTTGAAAATAATGTTGCCTTACCTTTATTTCGTATGGGGAAAGGCTAGAGATTTCTCAGGTATGATGAGGCAGTTCAGCTGTACATTTCGCAGGAAGAGTGAAATAAGCCACTCGTTGATGTAACATAGGCTACCACGACAGAACCTCAACAAAGTGCGGAGACTCGTCTGCGAGAATGAACATTTCAAACGACGGAACAGAGCTAGAGTCAGTTCTGAGCTGTGCCGTGGCGGCGGAGCCTGATGTTGATACAATCACACGACCGCTTAAGGTGGCTCGGTTCTTCCTGTAGAACCACACAAGTTTTATTCCAGTAGATTTGCCCTGCCCATACTTTACTTTCAACGTATAAATATTTTTAAAATAAATAAAACGATAAAAGAAAACGTGACTAAGATCAAAGAAAACGCTTTCGATTTTTCATTTGTAGCATGCAAAGTCTGGAAAAACATACAGCTTAATGAGCTGGATCTGGGGAGTTACGTTAACTTGCATGTGGAACGTACATGAATCCCATAGTGATCGATATACTTTTTATTGATTCATATGAGACATGCTACCACACGCTGTAGCCTACATAAAGGCAGGGCAGTACTGGCAGCATTACAATTTGCACACAAATCTTGACACGTATAATAAAGTGTCTTTAAAAACAATTAGTAGTTACATACAAAAACATTCTTCAGTCACGGTAGTGAAACGTAACGCACTGTAATGTATTATGTATGTCTGTCATTTTCCTTGTTCCAAGTTAGCTGCTAAACTAATGGCTATTATTAGATACAAAGATTGGTCATTTAGGTGAAAATGTTCTCTGGATAGTTTGAAAAAAAAAATTCTGATGATTTCCTGTGTATATTCAAGCAATGTTGTTTTACATAAACTAAGAGCATGTCTTGAAAACCTAGATAAACAGACGTATATTCTCTTTAGGTAAAAATGTTAAGATCATTTATTTGCATCAGTGTGCATTAGAAAATAATCTAGAAAATATGCAAGCTACTCAGACAAAGCAGTAAGCTCAAAATCAGCATGTAGTAAAACAAAATAAATACAGATCTATGTACACAGTAAGACTATGATAAACGCTCCGGAAGGTCTCATTCATCATAGGAGGCCGGGGGGGGTGGGGGGCGATATGTACAAGTCTCTTAAAACGGGTGGGGGAAGGTCTGAGTGTTTTCCCTCTCCGGTGGGCTGAGCTTCTACCTCTGGTCTGTGGACTGGCTGCTGTCCTGCACATCACCTGCAGCGCTACGCCGGCAAATGTTGCTTTGGATGAACTCTCTGAGGCCTTCAAAGCCCTGAGCATAGAGGTACTCCAGATACCAGCCCCATGGTTTGGAAGGCTGAAAAGGAAATACCAACAAATACACATTTTATGTAGATACACGCACACACGCCGCTACTACTTCTATGTTCATGCATTAGATTACTGGAGGTGCCGTCCAGGGAATATATGAACAATTAGCCCATTTCTAACTTAACTGTCCACAAAATGGGCTACACGGTGGCCCAGCGGATAGCACTGTGGCCTCACAGCAAGAAGGTCCAGGGTTCGAACCCCAGCTGACCCAGCCTTTCTGTGTGGAGTTTGCATGTTCTCCCCGTGTCTGCGTGGGTTTCCTCCGGGTGCTATCAAAAACATGTATGGTTCACCCTCCAGTCAGTGCTGTTGACCAGGCACTGGCCTCAATCTGGAGTCGATCCCTGGGGGCCGCAGTGCTGCCGACTGCTCCCTTCGGGGATGGGTTAAATGCAAAGAACGAATTTCTCCTAAGGGGGATTAATAAAGTATGATTTCGATTTCAAAAGTGTGGCTTGCTGTAGGAGGGAGAGTGATTGGTGTGCGCTCTCGTAAATAGGTCCTATGGGTGTACATGATTTTGAAACATTAATGTAGCAGCTAACATCTATTTTCTCTGTAAATATATAGTGGAGTAACAGTGTCCTGAGCAGAGAATGACATCATACTCCTGTATGTTGAAATCAGAGCTGCTCTGTTCTTTGTTTTCATAGCCAGGCTGGCTGCACCTGCATGTTAGTGCATGGTCTGAGATGCTGGTGCTTAGTGTGACATCTAGTGGCAGAAAATGTCATATAAAGCCACTTGAAATGTTAACAATTCTGTTTTCAACCACGAGGTTGCTTTTAAAAATAAAGTGTGAAATGTGAATAGTTATGTCTCCAAATGTTAAGCCTAGTAAAAGGGCACATTTAAAAACCAAATCCATTCATACCTTTATGGAATTGAGGTCCATGTCCGTTCTCTCTGGCCAGCACTGAAAGAGGAAGCATACATATTCAGTAAACCCACTGAGAGCACATTCCAGTAGAACATTTCTGGTTGTGGTTGAATGGAACCAACACAATATTATTAAATTATGAAAGACATTAATAATTAAATATGCTTCAGTATTAAAAGATACATTAATTCCACATGTCTTCTTGTTAGGTCTCAAAATGTATTAAACCAGAGATACGAGCAAAAAGCTGTCCTTGTCAATTTGGTTGAGTTCTTGCTTTATGGCTTTATCATAATACCTGAGTCATTCTTTGCTCTCCTAATAGTTGAAAAGTCACAGAAATAAAGCACAGACCTTGCGGTGAAAGTCCACAGCGTAGCACAAGAAGGCCGGGTGATGGATAAAATCAAAGCTCGCCCGGGTCTGTGGCACCTTGGTCTTGGAGAGCAGTTGGTCTCCCAGCTCTATGGCGGATCCTGGCTGGAACATCTTGGAGTTCCACAGGGAGTTGACCATGACTACCAGGTAGTGGTTGAATTCACTGTATGTCTGTCTGCTGATGTGGAAGGGCTGCTGCTATGCAACCAGAGAAAAGAGGGGGAAAGGATAAAAGAAAATCATCATAGTGTTGTGGGAGACATCCATAAATGTGATGTATGCTGCACGACCAATATGCATGTCATTTATCTGGTCCATTTCTCTTCATAACATTTTGTGTACGTACGTATGTAACTATTATTCTGTGAAGCATCTAGTGCTGGGTCGATTAGTCAACGTAACCGACGTAACCGGTTACTTAATACGTCGATTTGCTCAATGTACCGTCGACTCTGAAAAATATACCTATAACTATGCTCCGATCTGAAAAAATAGTGCCGTCAATGGACTATGA
>JAODUK010011053.1:0-20813 GCA_027564635.1 Typhlichthys eigenmanni | reverse complement strand
CCCCCCCCCCCCCCCCCCCCCCCCCCCCCCCCCCCCCCCCCCCCCCCCCCCCCCCCCCCCCGGCCTGTAGGACTGTCTCTCCCTCTCTCCCTCTCTCTCCCTCTCTCCCTCTCTCTCTCTTTCTCCCTCCCTCTCTCCCCCTCTCTCTCTCCATCCCTCCATCCCTCCCTCTATCCCTCCCTCTCTCTCTCTCTCCCTCTCCTATCTTAATCTGTGATGGCTGCCGTGGCCAGATGGAGAGAGAGGCGGGGAGATGCGAGCCTTCGTGCGCCTCTGCTACAAATGTGAATGAAGCTAAAAATAGCAACAGGAGGACGTTAGAAGCTTTCCGGAGTGGGGAGACCCACCACACAGGGATCCTATGGTCTGTGTCAACCTGTGTGTGTGTGTGTGTGTTACCGTAGCCTATGTGTGTGAGAACACACGTGCGAGTGTGAATATCCTCTTACATACAAACAGCCCACAACACATGAATGAGAAACGTGTCACTCGCGTTAGCGCCGCGGCGTGTAAGAGTGAGCGAGAGAGCGAGTGAGCGAGAGAGCAAGAGTGTGAGAGAGAGTGGCCGCGCATACAGTGTGTGTGTGTGTGCATGTGTGTGTGTGTACGCGTCTTTGAACAGTGTGCAGACAGAATGAGAGGAACAGACAGAACGTCAAACAAGTGCTCTGTGGTGCAGATAAAATAAAACTCAAGCCTGAAGGAGGGGTAGGGGGCGGCAGACAAGAGACAGAGCGTGACGAGAGAGAGAGAGAGAGAGAGAGAGAGAGAGAGAGAGAGAGAGAGAGAGAGAGAGAGAGAGAAAGTCCAAGAGTGATGGAGAGAGTCTGAGAGAGAAGACTTTTAAGAAGTGTGTATAAGAGCAAATAAGTTAAACATGAATAAGGCACAGTAGCCTATACTTAGTTTAGATATCGAATGAATGTATAGAAATAAATAAAACAACCATCATTTAGGCAAAATGAAAGTCTGCAACCAAACATATGGACCTCTGTTTAACAGCAATGCTTCTTAAGGCAGGGCTCAGGGCTCCCAGACGGGTTCGCAAGATGGTGTCAACATTTTGAAATAAGGTGTTTTCATTCATTTTAAAGTTAAGTTTCATTATCTTTAATATCCTGGGTATGTGGGTCGCGAGCTGTGAAACACTTGGCTTTGTGGCCCACCAGTTGGCACTTAGCCAGAGAGGAGTGAGACCGTCCATGTCGGACAGTGCTGAGAGATAAATGACACCCATTAACAGTATTGTAAAGCTGCTGTGTTGGCTCCAATCAGAGACACTACCTTTTTGGTGAACGTGGCTGTGATTCATGAAAAAGTGGTTCATATTATTATTAGAATAAATGTGATTACTACAATTATATGGCTAGATTGATTGGCTACGGTGAAGTGGGAAGATGATTCTAACCGCTACACATCCTCGGCTAGCTAGAGGCTATCAATAATTTGTGAGGCCTGGAGGTTTAACGGATGGACAGAGCAAAAAAAAAACACAATTACTCCTCCTACCTTCTGAGCCTGTGCTGGCTCCATGGTTGGCTAATCAAACGCTAATAGGAGCTGAACAGATCGGGGAGGTCTGAAGATTAAGTGACTACAGACTTTGGCTTCGCACGGCGTGCAGCTTCATTCCTGCTTTGCTGCCGCTGAGGGGAACAGCCGTGATGTTTGAGCCACTGCTCTTTTCTCCTGATCCCTGCTTACAGGCTGCACAGCAGGCAGTGCATAATGCTACTTCAAGCAGAATGCTCTCTAATCCACCTGCGCCTGTTTCTGCCTTTATTCCCCCCCCCCCCCCCAAACTGTCTGACTGTCTTTCAATTTGCATGCGGGTCTAATGTGTTTCCCAGCCTGCCTTATACTGCGTGTGTCTGACAGACTTGGTTTGGTAAGTTAGCGTTTGGTTCTTCGTTTATGCACATTGGGGGAGCGCGTGCATTAATCCATAAGCTTTAAGCCTTCCAGGAGGCACGTGAGCATTACGTGGACGTGCCAAAAGCCACGAATAGCTATGCGTCGTGGCTAATGGATGACAGCGGGGTCATCGCGCGTGAATGTGTGCGCGTGCTGGATAAATGGCTGCTCACATATAATGATGCGGGCCTCGGGGGGGGGGGGGGTATTCTCTTCCCTTCCTCGCTGATCTCTCATTTAGGCGCCCCGTCCCGACCACACAGCATGTGGCACCTGTGTTGTATTACAGAGCTGAGACGCGATGGATCACAATCAGCTACGCGACAGTGAGCCCCGTCACGGTGTCCGCGACGCACAGACGCTGGGTCGGAGGACGCCATCGCAAAAGACACTGAAACAGAGTTACCTGCGCAGGCCCCGACCGACGGCAGCAACGGTATCTGAGGAATGTCTAAGGCCTAATAGGATGGTGCAGTAGGAGCGCATAGGGGCTAACAAATGCCTAATACCTCAAAGAACCTCAACCATAGCCACCCTACTATGTGTGTGTGTGTGTGTGCGTGTGTGTGTGTGTGTGTGTGTGTGTGTCTATTTAACATTCACACTTAATGTAAATGCACAACCGATGCACAATACCTCTCCACAATGTCCCGCAAGGCGTGGATTTCTCTGGCTTCAAAATGGACACACTCAATGTGGTAGACAAAAGTGATACTTAAGCTGCCAAACTTGTGTATACATGGTTTGTACGTATGTTACATGTTAGCATGGAGCATCTGTGAATTGACTTACTTCAATATGACGGGTGGCGGGAGAGGGTCTTTGGTATAGGTCAAGCTACATGCAGCTATTGACTATGTAATGAATAGTGAATGATGGAGCGATTTCAGAGGCCGCCTCATTGACTCACCAGAGAGCTTTATGAGCTCCCTTCAGCATCTGGACATCTGCTCTGTTCGCTGTATCTCACACACACTCATATGCGCAAAATAGAATGACCATGCCTATAGACAGGTACGCATTGAAAACAAACTGACCATGACCAACGTCACAAGGTTCTGCGGTGTTTTAACCAGTCGGGGCGTTAATAGAAAAGCCGGCAGCAGGCTCCGTCTACTACAGCATATAGCCGAGGAAAAGCGCTAACCTCTCCTATTGTATGAACGCAGAACATAATAAAATAAAAAAAATAAAACGACAAAGGCCGCATCGCAAAGAGCCAGGATGAGACAGCGAGTTTGACAGTTCTGAGCACTCGGAGCACTTTCTTGTCTGAATTACCCATGCTCCCTCAGTCTCCCGTTCCCCCGATGTCTCCCTCCCTCTCTCCCTCTCCCTCTCTCTCTCCCTCCCTCCCTCCCTCCCTCCGTCTAAGTGGCAGGCTGGAGCTGCAGCCCGGCTAATGAAGAGGTGGATTTATTAGCGGGACATGGGAGATAAAGGGGCGGGGGTGTGAGAACCCTCCCAACCAACCAGCCAACCCCCAACCCCCCGGCCAGAGCCAACAAGCAAGTCCAGCCTGTAAGCATGGCCATACCAGACACAGAACCAGAAGAGGGGGGGGTGCAGCAACACAGAAAAGGAGATGTCAAAACTTGAGGCGTTAATCGAAAGAAGCGCATGCACCTACAAAGGCGAGAGTGAGAGAGCGGGAAAGAGAGAGCAGGAGGAGATACCTTCAGGGGGAGAAAGCTGCCTGCCTTCCCCCCAAAAATGTTGCCGATCACAAGAGGGGGGGAAAAAAAACCCAACGTCTTACCGTCTGCTGGAGGTCCGGAATCCCGATACGGATGACCACCGTGTTGCCGCTGGACTCCTCCATGTGTCCTCTCTCGCCGGGGCTCTGCGCTGGACCGGGGCAGGAAGCCGGAACGCCGAGGGGAACGGGAACGCCGCTGTCCTCTTCCCGGGAGCTGCCGCTGTCGACGCTGCTGCCCCCCTGACTGCCGTTGGCTGCGTGTGTGTGAGGGCGCGCGGGTGCGTGCGGGCGCGTGTATGCGTGCCTCTGCTGCTGCTGCTGCTGCTGCTGTTGGTGCTGTTGGTGCTGTTGGTGCTGTTGCCGTGGAGAGCTGGGTGGCTCATGTTTGCCGGCTGACGGACGCAGAGGCATTCTCCGTGTGAGAGGCTAGGGCTGTGTGTGTGTGTGTGTGTGTGTGTGTGTGTGTGTGTGTGTGTGTGTGTGTCGCTTTCTCTCTCTCTCTCTCTCTCTTTCTTTCTCTCTCTCTGTCTCTCTCTCTCTCTCTCTCTCTCTCTCGACACACACGCACACACGCACGCACACACCGCGTGCTCTGGCTCACGCCACACACACACTGCTCGTGGTGCGCATCACTCGCCTGGGATAGAGAGAGAGAGAGAGAGAGAGAGAGAGAGAGAGAGAGAGGGAGGGGGAGGAGAATAAGGGGTGTAGGAGCGGACGTTAAGTGTCAAAGCAACATGGGAGTCGTAGCGAAGCAGCGCGACACAAGCATCCACTCACAGGACAACACAATCATTCAACAGAGCAAGCTAATACTAATGCTATTAAGAAACAAAGGAGGAGCTTGTTAAACCTTCCGTTACTCACACAAGTCCATTCTATAGTACTTCGTAAAATACATTTAATTTAAGCACATGAATTCATGCATCTCGACTGACAAAATGCAATTGGCATTTCCGTACATTCCCCTTGTGGTGTGTAGAAAAGGTGCCTTGTGAAGCTGACGCGCACGATTGGTGGAAAATGTGCTTGTTTTGATTCTCCGGCAACAAAAAGGTACAAAGACAACTTCCTTACAATACCAAAACATACTAAGCAAGCTGAAGATGTGGTGTCTAATTGGTCCTTTGAGTTGTGTTCATGGGGTTGATATCAACGTTACAAACATGTTGTTTTTGGTTTGATGCTCCCAAGAGTGGATGCCCCTACAGAGGTGCTGGGCTCACTATCCTCCTCACCCTACCAACACATTAACCTTTGTAAGCATTTCAAAATATTAACAGTGAAATAGATCAGGTCAGAACATGTGATGACATAACCATCATTAATGGATATGTTCTGTTTCATGGCACCAGTCCAATTGGTGGGCACCAGACACTGCCCACCAATTGGACCACTGAGATTGCAAAGAAAACAAGAATGTGTTGGTGGTCTTTGAAATATTGCCATTAATGCTAACTCATTTGTGTGAAATGGGTTAGAAAGAGAAAGCCCATAGCCAGATAGACAAAAAGTGTATATGCCAAAAGGTGTTTTCTCGGTTCATTTTCTGTGATGAACCAAAACCTCATCTTATGCAGAGAAGAACCTCAAGTTTATACAGGCATCTACTCAAGAGAGACGTGTTTCAAAGCATATCCTGCTGATTTTTCTATATGTGCTCCTTAGACTTGTGGAAACACTTCAGTGACGGGATTCAGAACAGATGCGTTGTCCTCTTAGCTAAGGCAAACATATAAAGAGAAGGTGTAAGACTCAGAATAATAAAACCATTTTCGAAATATTTTTCAAAGAGCTTCAATTCATTTTAATCACAAGCAATAAAAGTAACAGTGCATATTATCTTGCCACTGAGGATAGAGCGATGAAAAACACATTTTACACAACAATTTATCAGATTAACTTCCAACCAATATGCCGTCGTAAATTCAGAAATGTTCTCTCATTATAGCTGAGTGATCGACTTTGCAAGGTAAACCAATAGAGGAGATATATGAAGAGATGATACCATTTGTTGATAGAGCTTGAAGTTGCGTTAAATAACCTTCTTCTATGAAGCTGTTTGCTCCTCTCATTCACTCTCCGTGCAACATCCATCCAACATGGAGGGAGACATATAGTGCCTGTCAACACTCTAAACCATGGGTGGGCAATTATTTTCACTTGGGGGCAACATTGAAAACGTCAGAGAACTTTGCGGGCCACGCTACTTTGTTAACACATTTTAAAATAAAACACAAAACAGCTGACTTTGTTAACTTATATGAATATAGGCAATTCCTATGCAACACCATTTTCATAATCAAACCTAACAGTTCACTTTAACTATGTTTTCTTTTACGCAGCAGTAAATCAAGTAACATTCCGTAGAGCTCGTCAAGTAATTTTATGATGTATTATTATTATTATTTTTATGTTTTAGTTGCACGATACATTGTTTCAGCATCGCCATCGCGATGTTCACATCAATAGTAACATCATGCAACGTTGTAAGGTAAACATAATTTACAAGAACTATTCTTGCGGGCCGCAGCTTCAAAGTGATTGAAGTAGGCCTGTTGTGCGGAGCTGTCCGATGCACTAAAACAAACCATTACAAACCAAAGCGTATGATTGCCACAGCAGCACGAGTAAAGCTGCTGGAAGAGGCAGGCAGACTAGCAGATGATAAGGGTAAGGTTACCAATCATAGATTTAACTAGCTAACATTAAATAATATAGCATTTATAGTTAAAATATTAACTACTGTATATTTTCTATTGATGCTCATAGCTGTAACGTCAGTTACAGATGATTATATCTTTTTATCTATTTTTTTATCTGGCTGGTGGAGTCAGGAAGAAAAGTAGGCTGCTAGGCTTTCAATCACAATGACCAACTGTAGGCGTACCCATAGATGCGGTATGAAGAGGATGCTACAGTATATTGTGTACGTACTGTAATGTAAGCAATGTGGCCATCTAACTATAAGTGGCCCAACATGCTGTAAACAAAATGCATAAAAAATACTGGTGTCACCAAATCATGTGATGAGGTGACCAACTAAGAGGTGGGAAAAATGAGTCTGGAGCATCTAATGGAGTCACCTTGTATTTTCCCATATTGCAATATATATTGCAGAAAAAGAAAATATCCCAATGTCAATTCTTTGCCTAAATCGTGCAGCCCTAAAATACATCATTCAACCCACAAATACAGTGTGAGGAGGATATTATATCTGCTCTAACAAACATGAGGTCTTATAATTAATTACATTTAAAAGATGTTAAGTTCATAAGCAAGCCCGATAACTCTAGGACCTCTAGGACCAGGGAGAAAATTGAAGCCTTGGTAAAAAGGAAATGATTCACACTTCTACCGTAGGACGGCATGGAGTGAAACAGCATGGACACAGATTACACTCCCAACACTGTCATACATTCAACATCTTAGCGGCATTGGTTCCTGAGTAGCATCTCTGTGTAACAACTTGCCCTCATCTATTGCAAGGTCAAATTGGCAGAATATGGCATATTTTCACCTGGGGTTGTTTACCCTGGCAGGCACAGACTTTTGTGTGAGGGACGCTCGTCCACCGCTGGACACGCTGCGTAATCCCATTAGTGTCGGAGAGGGGGAATGGCAGTAACCACTAATACACTAAAGGATTTAACTGATCTTACCCTGCATGCCACTTCAACCAGTCTGGAGGGCAGGGATAAATGATTAGTCGTACGTAGAGTCAATATTGTAGCTGCTCTAGTCTGTTCATTATTGAACTTTGGGCACAGGGTTCACACATTTATTTACTTATCATTTTAATACTAAATTTACAACATAGGCACAATGTTCTGCCTCGTTCATCAAGGTGCAAATATGAGATCAAACACTACCAGGTTTTGTACAACTACTACCATATAACGCCTATAACACCTATAACGACTATATAAAGTTTTTTTTCTTATTGTTAATATAACCTTCAAGGTGGTAAATCCAATGTGTTTCTCCTACACTAAAAATAATTTACCATCTAGGATAAACACATTGTAGAGTTTCTCTCTTAGGCTTTGTTGCAATACAAATAGAAAAGGATGTTAAACAATGTGATTAGTCATTGATTCAATTCTATGGGTGCTGCAAAGCTGGCTGGGACATCTTTTCAAACATCCAATAATAACTGTAGATTGGAAGTGCATATAGGGGTTGGATTTCACCCTACTTGCATCATGGTTGTAAAAGAAGTAATGGCACATGAAGAAATATTGTTCAAACTGGGAACAAAACCTGCATGGGGACAAATGGTAAAATAAATGACAACCGACAATAAATAAAACCATGATGATGACAAGCTGGAGTCTGGTGGTAGCCTCCAGAGACCATCCTGATCTCTGAAGCTTCAGTTTGACTTTGCCGTGAGAATCAGTTTGGAGACGTTGAGATCCTTCAGTCCGGTAAACCTATATTGTGGCCAATCAGCCTTGTACAGATAGCTCCGGACATGGTTTAGGTGGACAGACAGTGAATGTGAGTCTCGAAAACAACAACGGCGCTTTGTAAAGACAATTTATTAGGTGCTGCAATAGCATCAATTTTATTCAACTAGTATTAGAATAAAAAATGAAAGCATAGAATGACAATAAAGGTTTTTCTCTATATAATATACACTCTTCTGGCTTCAGCAAGAGTTGAACTGGTTACAACTGTAACAGGTTCATCCAATTACCTGCCCCTTTTCAATGGACTGCTCCCCACCCAGATGGTTTTGTCACAAAACCATCTGGCCTCACCTAGCAAATGTCACAAGTAAAAACCAAAGGAAAAAGTCCAATGGAGTATCCCCACCATGCATGGGAACAATGGTGTACTTAAATCATAACTAGCGCAGAGTAGCATACTTGCTAACAGCTATTGCCTGCCTGCCTTCCTTCCTTCCTTCCTTCCTTCCTTCCTTCCTTCTTCTCCTCAGCCCTGTTCACCCTGTCTTAACCCCCTCCCCTATGCACCAGAGAAAACAATGTGCATGATTCATGAAGCTAACAGGGCACTACGGGACAGTGCATGGGGAAGCACTGGAATGTATGCACATGCGTTAGCGTCCACTGGGCTGGAAGGGATCCCTTCGCCATGAAGGCGTATTGTACATTAAAAGAGCCACACAAATGCTTGGCTATGGGCGGCACCGCATTCTGGAGGCTGGAGAGGAGGCGGGGAGACTCAAAGGAGACTCAGAGGAGGTGGAGAGAGAGAAAGATAATAATAAATAAAAACCAAGAGAAAACGTGTCTGCCGGGGCCGGGGATTCAGAGGGTGGTCAGGAAGATATTGTGTATTGCACACATGTAAGTGCTGCTGACCAACCAGCCGCAAAGCAAAGGAGCGCCTGGAGCAGTTGTGATAACTGCTCACACTCTGCCTCCATCGGTGTGGGCTTCACATCTCTGTACACCCGAGCAAGCAGGAGGACAAGTTGTCGTATACCGAGGTCAGGGGGGGTCACAACATGTGCAGTGAGGGGAGGGGAGGGGGATGGGAGAGACAGAGTTGAGAGAATGTAATTTCAAATGACAAGTGACAAGTATGTTATTGCCAGAGCACTGCCACTACAGAAACACAACTGTATACCTATACAGTAATAATGTACACTAAAGCAAGCCTCACTTAACTTGGACTCTCTAAGCAGTGAGGGCTGCCCACTTGATTGTGATTGCCATTTACATTCCTCTCTTCAGGTAGCAGTAAGTGCTGCCAGGGCACAATGTTTCTGAGGTGCATGTTTGTTATATTCACATTCAGATCACATCAGCTGTTGTACATTGTTAATATTCTCCTTTGTCTGTATTCCCTCTAGCTCTACTGGTAGTTCACCTTTATCAAAAGATGTAATCATTATTATCCATTAGCACACTGGGTTTAATGACCAATACTACACACAGGGACTAACAATTGACTGTAGCAATTCACTGCCACGATTTGGGATTACCATAAATTCAAAATGCGCACGCGCGCACGCGCGTGTGCGCACGCACACACAGTCACACACACACAGTCGCGCAACACAAATACGCAGAAGTTGGCTCACTGAGCAGAGAGCATTCTGCATGCAGTACTGTTGAGAGTGCAACACCAGCTTGATGTTAGAGTAGACAATTTACTAAATCTCCTCTCTAAACTGTAAAACAGATGAACATCATCACATGTAATGTTAAACACAGATTGACATCCAATCCTTACGGTCCGTCAGTCAATATCACACACACACAACAGAAACGTATTATACTCACACACACACACACACACACACTACTATTAAATGCGTCACCTTGCGCAACGCGGACGTCCACTCGGGGAGTTCCGAGCATACTTCTCGCTGATGCGTTAGCTATTTCTGTATACATTAAAAGCTAGAGATATATAGCTAACGATATATTTTTTACACTGTTTCCCGTGAACAATATTGGTGTAACGAAGATATTCGCTTCAAACTAATATTTTCTATACACCTACAGTCATTTATGAGCTTAGTAGTGGGCTACATGCACAGTCCGTGACCCTCCGTGTTCAGAGGACGCGATAAGTACGCCAAGGCCTTTAATCAATTAACCGTCAGACGTGTAGCTGTCAGCCCCTTCGGGGGCCTGGGGCCACATGCAGCGGTCCCATATGGAAAATGAGCCATGCGCTAAAAGGCTTTTGAATCAATACCTGCTGCAAGCACACCCCTGTGCTGCTGTCTCACTTTACCCCAGTTGGGCTATCACAACAAGCAGATGTGGTCTCTCTCTCTCTCTCTCTCTCTCTCTCTCTCTCTCTCTCTCTCTCTCTCTCTCTCTCTCTCTCTCTTTGATGCATCCACACTAAATAAAGTCATGGGCACGATGCAGGCTAATCACAGTGTTGTCATGTTGTTTTTGAGTCACAGTATCAATAAATGTGTGATGAGGCAAGGAAGAAGAAAGACAGCTCAGCAAGAGCCCTTCCCTGCATTTTGTCACACCTGCAGACAACACTGGTGGTGTGACCGAGAGAGAGAGACCGAGAGAGACAGAGACAAAGAGAGAGAGATAGAGAGAGAGAGAGAGAGAGAGCGAGAAAGAGAGAGAGACTTGATTACTGTGCATTTGTTAAAGTTCAACCTTATGGAAAAGCTACTGTTCTCTGTTTTGCCCGCTGTGAGGAAATAATTCAGCCATAGTTTCACACTGGTGCTGGCTGGCGGGCTCAGCTAAGCAATGATCCCATCAGTACAACAGCTGACGTAGCGCAATCTGATTACTGCGATACCATACCAAATTGTGACCAAAATACTGATGGAGGCACACACACACACACACACACACACACACACACAGATAGAGAGGACAGGATTGGCATTAGCATGTATTGATTAATGCAGGGAAAGAGCACACTGTCCACCAAATGACAGATCAGTAGTTGAGTGTGGTGACCAAAGCAAACACAGTTGAACAGGTCCCTCGTGAAGAGCTGCGACAGCCATACAACTAGGATATGACTAGATGTTTGTCACTGAATTGTTTTCTGCTGGTTTGGATACAGTTTGTGGACACAATTATTGAATGCAGTATACAGTATTTGTTTGTGGCAGGCATATCAGTGTTCACAAAACACGCGTCTTCCTTTCTGCCACATTACTGTACTTGTTTGTCTGCTTAATTCTCTTTCTTCCTCGCTGGATGTGCTTTTCCCGTCAAACGCCTGAGTCGATGCTGGTGTGGCAACTGCTTCTTTGATGCAGCCTGCCTATTAATAATCAATGGGGCTCCACAGAAAGAGACCCATTAATCCAGCCACCCAATTTAGCCCTGCCTTACACCACAGCCATATTCACATAACACATAACAATGGCTCTTAACACAGGAGGGGATCAAGGATGGGATCTCACCTGAGTACACACCCACACACTCGCATAGCGGGGCCCCGTGTCTGAACACCAAAGAACAACCCTGTATTGTCTCCGGGCAGAAAGATCAAAATGGGGGGAAAAGAATGTGGGATGAAAACCAGAGCACTAAAGAGAGTAAAGCTATTAAATATGTGTGTACAAGCTTACATGTGTAGAAAGGCATGTGGACTCATTAACTATAATCACCCGAGCTAGGGAATAATGTAGCCTATGGTTTCCTGCATTACCGTAGAAGCTACTGGAAGACCATAAACTGTTTTTGCGGCCTGTAGAGTTTGGAGAAATTGTGATTGTGACTTCAATTTAGAATTAAGTAATTTTTTTCAAGGGAGAACCAGGAGAATCAGCTGCTGCTGCTTGACACTCCTTATGCAATATTTGAACACGCATAGAAATCCTTATATAATAGCAAATCTATTGCTCCATCTGGTATACAAGTATATAAAGTATTTTAAAAATGTTCTATTACAATATAGGTCATATACAGTACAATGATATTCCAGTGCTTAAAGAGTTAGTATTTGAGGTGCACATTAATAAACTGCAGCAGGACCACTGTCCTGTTTTAAAGATTTGTTTTTCAACAATTACACCATTCCTAAAGCTTTTTTTTAGGCAGAATGCCCAGCACATGTGTTTATGTGCTTCAATAATATGCCCTTGGGATCAAGGTTGGTGACACATGGCACTGGGCAGGATTCCCAAACAGGCTTAGTAAATGTTTTGTATAAAGTTCCTTATATTATCAGTACAGGTTATACAATGTTAGTAAAGCTTTGTTTGTAGCTGACTTACTTCCTCAGTGACTTCATTGTTTACTTGAAACCTCACAGATGGGCATTTCCTAGCAGTAAATGCATCACAAAGGAGAGTGGGCTGTACAGCAATTCAGATCGCTATGGAGATCACTATAATCATAACGCTGTACCCCAAAATTAATTTTAAATAATTAGCAATTTCCAAATAAACCATTTCATGAGCGTGAAGGAGACTTCAGCCTACTGTATCACCTAAAAACCTATGAGGAGGCAATGGGATTTCTTGTCTTAAGCTTCTCATCTCAAAATCATAAATAATGAATAACACTGCAGTTTCATGGGGATGTGTCAGTTTTCAGTTTCTGATATTCACCCCCAACTACAATGTGGGGCGGTGGGCAAGGTTCTGGCTTTCTCTCTCCATATCACCATAAATATTTCACACCACTGACGCCGTTAGCAGCACTGCAAATGTGTGAGTGTGTGTGTGCATATGAAATATCGCAGAAGGACAAACATTTAAGAGATATAAATAAAAGACAGGATAAGGAAAAGAGAGACTATACTAATGAGATGTAACGGATTGATGAAACGATTAATTTCCAAACACAGCAGGTACTGCAAACACAGGAACTACTCAGATTGATGATGACTGCTGCTTTTCTATCGGTGCTTCACAGATAGTACAGTAGAGGAGTAAACCAAACATATACTCTTGGTGAGTTTGTAAAACCGCGGTCAGACTCAGTACAGTACAGACTCAGTACGAAGAGAAGACCTCTGTCTGTTTGACCTGTCCCGACCTTGGATATCAGCATGCAATAGTCTAGATAGCCACTCCCTGTCTTAACTAATATCAAACTGCAACAACAGCAAAGAGTAGAAAGCTATTAATAGTTTTTCCGTCTGTCATCCTGCTGTGATTTTACCTCTCTAGCTCCTCCCCATCCCCGTCACTAATAAGGAGAAGTGAAGGGAGGAACAGATAGCACAGCGGCAGACTACTGAGCACAAACCCTCCGAACACACATAAGTCAGCAAGCTGCGGAAAGGCACAGCAGCATCAGACCAGTCAACCATTAATAGACAGAGCAGCTTGCGTGTGAAACAGGATCTAACGATGTTCGATTTTATCCCTATATGGAAAATGTTGAATATAGAAGACTTAAATAATAAAATAACGATACAGTATTTGCTCAGTAATAAAGAACGCACAGTAGCCATCTTATGTGCCAAGTAGTAGCTTAGTTTAAAGGTGTCAACATCAATGTACTTAAACACTGGTCTACATTATTTAATAAGGAGCTGTACTGTAAGATGTTTAACATTTTAATGTAACATCTGTCAGCTATCCGCCAATCAAATGTAATCTGGGAATTTATTCTGAGTGATATAATGTAAATCAATGCCTGAAGAATGTCAATAATTGGTCTGGCCAATCTACCTTTCCTGTCACATGAATGCAAGCACACAGCTACAACAGGTTTGTCAATCAGCTCCAGAGGGAGGGCGCAGAGAAGTGGGTGTTGTTGTTGTGTTGTTTACTTACAAAAGCTTGCTCTTTCGTTCTTTTTTAGCTAGCTCTCATTACTTATCTCACATCCTGTATACCAGCTTTAACAACACACAACACCCAATTTATGTGTGTGTGTGTGTGTGTGTGTGTGTGTGTGTGTATGTGTTTACAACTGATGGATGTTTATGTGGGATTATTAATCACCAGTGTGACAAAGACACTAATTGCTGCCACACACACACACACACACACACACACAGACAACTCACACTCACACGTGACCTAACCTAACTGTTTGAAAGTGACGAACACACACACACACACATGTTGTCACGCAACCTGCTGCCATATGCATATTATCCTGTGTAGGTCGTCCTTTGTTGGTCAATTTGCCTGGCTTATAGGCCTTTCATAACTATTAGCACCACACAGCCATTCAAGATCATCTTAGCAAAATGGTGTCCACAAATACACCTTACAAGTAGGCCGGGCATTTTGGGGATCGTCAAACACAAAAACCTCTGGCTAGAGTCTACCATGCTAACCACTAGACTATGTCCATATAACATAACAACACGAGTACAGTAATCACAGTTGCTGATTTTCAAGGCTGATTCGGTCTGAGAATCCGAAAGATTGACACGTTGACCAAAACAGCTGTATTTATTTGCTCTATAAAATCAATGATTTATTTTTCTTTTTCTTTCATGCAAACGTGAGACAGACCAATAAAAGTGTGTGGCACGTATGCCACATGTGAGAGTTTGCAACCCTGCACTGATACCAAACTCCTGGAGGCCTGCTTACATGCAGGTCTCCATGGCTTTCTGAAATTTCACATCATCACACACACACACACACACACACACACACACGCACACACACAAACACACGTTGATGTATTGCCTATTGCATTGCAGTGACAGTGCTGGCAGCAGCCCCAGTGCAGCAGATACTTTATGATATTGGAAATAATAGATGCTGTTAAAAATAACATTGTTAACAAAACGTGCCTCTGAGACGTGGTGGTGACGTTGGGGAAGGGGACTGCTACGTTGACACAAGCCTCCTACACAGTCCCACGGCAACAGAGCATTTAACCACACTGTCTGACATGACACAGGAAACAGTGCCCGTGATTAGGATACAGTGTCTGGAGCACAGTCAGCTTGGCAAAGTCACTGAAGGCTCTGGTGTCACGTTCCATCGTTCAGTCAGTCATGAATACAGTATGGGTCTAGACTCTGGATACAAAATGCTTTTCGGTGGCTATGAGTGGAAATCAATTATTCTTTTTGTTGGTTATAATTTTAAAAAATTCTTAAATGTTATCTATTGAATTACATTATATTAAATGCATAATAATAATAATAATAATACCTGACCCTGTGTTTGCGTGTGTTACAGTAATTGATAACTTTAGCTTTGGGGACAGCAAATAGAAAACCAGTTGAACTCAAAAGCCACTGGTTTATGTACTGCCCAGCATATCACAGAACCCCATTGGGTCCATGTGAACAAGACTGTCTCCCTCCTTATACTACCCATCCATTACACTGACCTCAGCTAACCTCTGGGGTATGGCTGGCACGGAAGTCACCAACATTTGCGCTATCTTTCAGCATAGAGGTTCAGAGAATTTTAGAGCTCCCATTTCATTCCCCTTCTTCCAAATAGCATTGCTTTTTTAGCTTCACACAAGCAACGTGGCACATTCACATGGGTTTTGGACTCTGAACGAGGGGCGAAACCTGGTGTGTCTAAAAATAGAATTATGTGCGTTACCTCTGGAAAGGCGAGGACTTGTTTTGTGATGGTTCCAGACTAAATAAGCAAGTACAGTAAGTGAAGTAGAGGAGCTGCAGATATGGATACCGCATGTCTCACATTTCCCCAAAGAGGATACAATTCTAAAACGACATGAACACACTCAAACACTCACACATGCAGGCAAAGACACACAAATGCACACACACACGCACAAACACACATACACACACACACACACACACAGGCAGGCAACGTCGCACAAGTATGCATGGGCATGGCCAGTCAATAGCCTCTGGAGAGCAGTTGGAGATGAAGTGTTACTCTAAAGCTACAATAATGACATAATGCATGCACTTCTCGTGCCACATAGCTGTGTTTATGTTTGTGTGTGTGCGCGCGCGTGTGTGTGTGTGTGTGCGTGCATGCGTGCGTGCGTGTGTGTGAGTGCGTGCGTGTGTGTGTGTGTGTGCGTGCGCGTGCGTGCGTGCGTGTGTGTGCTTGCACATACATGAGAGAGCAGGGGCGGTAATCTTTCCTTCATGTGGAAATAACCTCATAGCTAACACAGAAAGATTATTCATCCCATTTCTCAGGGGCAGCGATTTAAGAACAGTTTAATAATCTTCCTCCTTCACATTCCCGTCAGGGACACAAAAAAAAAAAATCAAGGATTGAAGGGAGTACCACAGATAACCAGTAGTACTGCAAGAGCAAGCAAGGCATGCAAACATATTTCTCATTACAATCTCATATCTAAACAGTCGGGATGGAATTGCATATAAAACGCATGACCTCGCACTGCAGTGAGCCTTGTCCACTGAACCAGATGTTATCCTTAGCACCTTCTGGGGGGATATAATGAGACCAGAGGAGAGATGGTCGTGCTCAGACAGAGCAGCTGCTTGGCACAGTCATATGAACATGTACGAGTAGGGGCTCATTTGGAAATGGATTGCTTTGTGCGTGTATAATGTAGGCACATTAAAAGGCCCGTTTGCATTAATCTGATCTGCAAACACAAGAGGAATCATTCGTGTTTGCCGTTTGAACTTGATAAACCACAAATGTTAGGTGTGTGCGCACTCATTTGCACATCATTGAAATGTCTGAACGTAACAGACACAAACAGATACATGATTACACCAACATGTGAAACGGACACAAAGCAAACACGGGCACGACCCCGCAGAGCCGGAGAGTGGCATGTACCATTCTTCAAGAGGTAAAGCCTTCGTCTTTCTAAATGCATAACCGGTAGAAAGCAAAGCCGATCCATGGATCCACTGAGCTGCTCACAGTGTGGTGTGCGAAGGAGCGCTGCCGCTAACTGCCTTCCACCAGGTGTTTGCAGGTTGCTAACTGGTTCGTGTTGGACGCTGTCACGCTGGTCAGGTTGCTAACTGTTTCGTGTTGGACGCTGTCATGCTGGTATGCTATTTACCATGAGTTTTTCAGCACGGTAATAAAACACGGTTTTAATGATAAATTATATTTGGAACGATAAAACTAACCATAGGGAATTTTACCGTGGTTTGTCGTGAAACAGGTAATCGTTCCATCTAGTGCATTGCTGGCACATTGTTATCTTGAGGCAGCGAAAAGTGATTGCAATAACCTGGTCTAAAGTCAATGCACTGTGCATAATCAAGATAGTATGGTCTATGGCCGGTGCACAAAGTGCATACACTCTGATTGTTACACATACAGGGACGCGCAGGAACGCTCAAATATGCAAAGGATAAACATATTAAAAAGTACAGTGTGAAATATTCTTTGTGTGTAGCCTACGTCAACATATTTTAGGGATCCAGCTGTTGCCTAGAGATGGTCTGCTCTAGTGCTTTCAAAAATCCTCCGGTATAACAGCAATCAACCTATGATGCAAGCTTGCGCGCCTGGATATTTAAAGGGAATGGGAGATGACTTACTGAAGAAAGTAATTCCAACCCTGTTTAACCATGCGTCCAGCATACTGACCATTTTTATCTGCCGTTAGCTTAAGACTTAGATTGTTAAAACAGGGCCATTTATATGAGTAGGATATAGTGGCATTCATTGAGCAATCAGAGTGCCCTGCAGCTCGGATTGGTCTCATGTATCTCCAAAATCCCAGTAAGCAAGCCAGGATAATAATATTTAGCTTGTGTGTCTATTTCCCATCCAGTACAATTTGGATCATGTTCAGCAACCCCCCCAGCCCAAATGCATTGCACAGCCATTCCTCTCAGACACACAAACATGTGATTTTATTGAACAGGACCTCTTCTGCTCTTTCTGGTCCTTACACACCTCACACACACACATCAGTCTACACTGCCCCATGCCTTTTCTAAAATGAACATGCAAGTCAATGATGTTGTTATGGAAACCAAAAATGGTAGAGGTTAAAATCTTGAATTTGTGTTCAGAGGGGTTTGACTTCGTTGCAATCTAAGGAGCTTTAGCATGATGGATGTGTACAATAATAAGCAGCTTTGTCAGTGGTGATATAAACATAGTATAGCCTGTATATAGTATGTCCACGACTTATGCACTCCTCTGGGTAAAACATTACTTTAGCCTTTCCCTCTTCATTGTAGTCATGAGCAGAATGCTATAGACTATAAGAGAATATAAACATACATCCTATATCATATTTATGACACAATCAAATAACAAGTTCAAAACTCGCCAAGCCAGCACTGTGTAGTTTTTCTATAAATAAATTGATAACAAAATGGTTTTAAATCGGTTTAGATTTGTAACACCTTGTTTTTGACAGATGAAAGCAGCTTCAAAAGCATTCTGCTCTGTATATCAACGCAATGCGTTCAGGTATGGAAGCACGCACACGCACACACACACACACTCAAACTCCACAGACCAAGATTTCCTATTAGTGACTGGCAAACGATTCATTAAAAGGAATAATTCAGTGGACCGTCTCCCCTCTCTCTCATTGAAGTAATCAGCCTAGGAGAATGCTGCTGTGTACATGTGTTCAATCTGTCTCTTTCCAGAGTGTGTTGTTCTAGGGAGAAGGGTATAGAGAACAGTGTGAGCCTATCAAAGATATGAAAAGGAGTAGAGAAGTGCACGTGTTCGGGAGACAAATACACATTAATACAAGAATACGACACTAATACAACAATGCTTGTGTAGCAACATGTTTTAACCACAAGAGGAATTCCAGACACAAATTAACTAAGACATGTTGCTTTAAAGCCGTACAGTTTTACAGAATTCAGTTCAGTTCGGTACACGTTTGTAGAACTACAAGATTGGGTAAATTATATGTCGGTGTTATTCAATCCCTTTGGGACAACATAGGCCTTTACTGACAACCACAGACACACAGAGGCATTTTGTTAATCTCATAAACATCCTTCCACTTATCTCTCATTAAGCCAACCGGGAAGACGGCAAGGGAGAACGCGGCAAAGAGAGAAAGAAGGAGAGGGCGATGCAGTTGAAAGTGAGTCAATTAACTCGCTTCTTTTTTCTTCTCTCTTTCACCACTATGCTAATGGTTCATGCTATAATCCCTTTTCTCAGAGGCTGCTGTTAGAACAATTAGACCGGCAAGGGTTTTACACTGGCGTTCAATATTCCGGTGCGGTGTGTGAATGTCTAACATGTAGGCTCAAAGCCAGCCTTTGAATTTTTTCCAAGTCAAGATCATCAAAGATCAACACTGCAAGCAATTTCTGTTGAGAATATGCCATGATGAGAAGCCTTTTACACAGATAAGATACATCTCCTTTTGCCACGTATACATCACTCTTGGCCTGCTGCTGAAATGTCCAACACCCAAATGTTTGCTTATAAGGTTTTTCTAAGTACTGTATGAAAAGGCCTTGATACTGTTAATCACATTTTTCCAAATACAAATCGATACAATTGATAAAAGTGAAGTAAATCTCAAATGCAGCAGAATAAATGCCACAGCCAGGTGAACCTATTCTCTGAGGCAGAGTGGCCACCTTCCATTGTCAATAGGTTAAGGGGGTAATGCCCCGTTCCACCAGGCTGCCATTGTCCAGGAATGGTTCCAGATATGACAATGACTCCAGCTTAATGTAGTCGCCTTTGCAATACTCTAGTTCCATCTCATCTGTGCTGTCAAGCAGAACGAACATTTCAGAGCAGAGATCTACCATGCATGGAGCAATTCAGCTCAAGTGTGGAGAGAACTGGACTCCACATGAGCGGGCATCCCTGTAGGTTACTTTAAGCCCCCTTGTTACGTCCATCTTGTAAAGGCAAGAGGGGATAACATTCTGTGACAAAAAGATGCCAGTGTGTGGATCAGGACTGTCCTCCATTTAAACAACTTTTTTAGTTTATATTTTCTTTTCTTTCAAGCAGTCACTTGGTGATGATCCTTATAAACACCCTACTGTATGCCGGGATTCGACTGGGCACGTTTGCGCAGCATTCCGGTTGCAACGCGGGTTTGTTCTAACCTGACATGCCAGAGGAATTGTCACAAGTCCATCTGGGAAGCCGTACATTGAAACTGTTTGTGAATAGTTGTACTTTCAAAAAAATACTTGACTGTTGATTTTCGCTGTCGTCACCATGGTCGGCACACCTAAACCACGCCCGTATAGCTATAAACACGACACTGATTGGAAAGTTCAGTTGCTAAATTGCTCATTCAAAATGATTCCGAGGCTTTCCAGATTGATTCTCACGGTGAAATTAAGCTGATGCTCAGAAGATCAGGATGGCCTCGCGAGGCTAGGTTGGTTCCGTCTTCTGGAACTTCCACCGGGAGTATTTCAAAACATAGCGCTGAGAGGCAGTTGTGTTGGTGAGTACAAAAACTACTTCTCCTGTCCAACATTGACTTACTTTCATTCACTTCCACTCCCAAAAACTGCTGCAAATATCCCACACCATGGTCCGTTCTGGAATTGTCCTTATAAAATATATTTGTGGTGTCATATAACTCACCAAAAACACGCTAAATTAACGTGTGTACTTCACGTGTTGTCTATGTGCATTCAAGGTGCATTCAACGCGTTGTCTACATGTTGTTTGCGTGTTAAATTTAGACTCGCAAACAACACATAGACAAGACTTAGAGTATGGAAGGCCATCCAGGCCAAAAACACACAAAATTAACGTTTGTATTTCACGTGTTGTCTACGTGCATTCAACGTGCACTCTACGTATTGTCTACGCTTTGTTTGCATGTCTAAATTTAACACGCAAACAACACGTAAACAACACGTAGACAACATGTTGAATGCACGTTGAATGCACGTTGAA
>JAODUK010011034.1:0-29470 GCA_027564635.1 Typhlichthys eigenmanni | reverse complement strand
CTTAGCCACTGAACAGGACACATGCATTCAATCCTAGTGGTAATAGGGGTTCTGTTTAATGGGCCTGAACATAGCTTGTCTTAGCCACTGAACAGGACACATGCATTCAATCCTAGTGGTTATAGGGGTTCTGTTTAATGGGCCTGAACATAGCTTGGCTTAGCCACTGAACAGGACACATGCATTCAATCCTAGTGGTAATAGGGGTTCTGTTTAATGGGCCTGAACATAGCTTGTCTTAGCCACTGAACAGGACACATGCATTCAATCCTAGTGGTAATAGGGGTTCTGTTTAATGGGCCTGAACATGGCTTGGCTTAGCCACTGAACAGGACACATGCATTCAATCCTAGTGGTAATAGGGGTTGTTTGATGGGCCTGAACATAGCTTGGCTTAGCCACTGAACAGGACACATGCATTCAATCCTAGTGGTAATAGGGTTCTGTTTAATGGGCCTGAACATAGCTTGGCTTAGCCACAGAAGGACACCAATGCATTCAATCCTAGTGGTAATAGGGGTTCTGTTTGATGGGCCTGAACATAGCTTGGCTTAGCCACAGAAGGACACCAATGCATTCAAATTCAAACTTTATTGTCAAATGTACAGTCTGTCACACATGTTCAATAAAATTAATATTCTGAAAATCCTCCCAGCAACATCAGACACTAATTAAAACACCATAAAAATACATAAAGAGACATCTATAGATACATAACAGTGTATATAATTAAAAAAAAAAAAATTATATATAGGCTATGGAGTGTTATATTTATACACCCGAATATCGCAATATTACGTTGCACAATACTGTATCAATTCTCTAAAACATTGTATTGATTAAAATAATAATAATTTAAAAAAAAGTATAATAATAAAGATATAAAAAATTACTTCTTTAATCTTTGTTTCTCCCTCCATCTCAGAGTACTCCATTATGTACTGCTCTGCTGAATTCTAATGAGAGCTCCTCACCTCCCGTTAGAGGCTAGGGGAGTTTGACGTCAGACACAGCTGGCTACTTAACAGGATTACAGCCCCCTGCCTGCGATGCTTTGGCCTGCACTGCATTCCTGCGCACCAGCCTACATTCCTTACCCATATACCCTGCTGATTCAACCGACAGTTTAAAAGGAAACCTCTGGGGGATGGAAAACAGTACAAATCTTACTTTAATACAGTTGTTCCCAAGCCTGTTCACCCAGACACGTTATTATATTATTATATTATAAATACTAATATTATATTATAAATACACTTTTTGCATCAGTTGACATTCAGACAGAGTTCAATGAAAGGACACCATTGGTTCCTGACAGCTTGCAAACACTAACCGCATGTTACATATTCCTCACAGTTGCTCTGTTGATCTAGATATACATGTTTAGATGACTATTTGACTACCTCATGGACCTGCCTAACTGTAATTGCATGTACTAACCACTGCCTTTCTCTAAGCAACTTGCCTAGCTACATACTATACAATATGATGATGATGATGATGATGGCAATTCTTTTATATACAATTTGCATGACTCAGAGCACGCTCAAGTCATTCATCTTTGCAATTTAAGAGGTGTTCCCATCTTGTTTATAGCAACGGGTTGAGAGACTGAAGGTTGGTGGTGTTTACTGACTGATTGACTGTCCCTCGACATTACAAAACCACTACACCACAATGACTCGAGCACTGAAAAATCCTAGTTAGCACTTTCGTCTGTGAAGTCGTGTGTTTACTTTGAAGTCCCTTAGTGAAGAAGAATGAGACTACTTTGCAAAATCCAGCATCTGGAGAAACATCCAGGAGGTATTCAGGGTTGACGTTGCCTTCCCTTAAAATACAATCTAATCTGAGTCGGTAGTGGGCGTGTACAGATAAGAGAAGCAAGATGGGGGTGCCCCGCATGCTCCTCAGTGTTGCCGTGTTTCCACATGCTGTGCTGAGATATGTAGTAGAGGGCTGGTCAGTGAGAGACACAAGGAGAGATGTACAGATTCTACATGGAGGAAAGTGTACATTCTGTTCTCTTCATTCAGGGAACAGGGGGCTGGAGCGGGGCGTCTGTATGTGGGGGAGGTGAGTGTCAAGTTTGGCCTCAAGGCCGACATGGCACTCCTACACTTCCCTAAGGCCTAACGTGTTTCACGGTCGAACCCCTCAACTCACATTTCTCGCAGAACCTTCCTTGACAGCAAAAAATAAAAAAAGAAAGAAAGCAGCAACAAAGCCAGAGTGAGTCAGACAGACAGCCTTCAGAGAGAGAGAGACAGAGAGACAGAGACAGAGAGTGAGAGAGAGAGAGAAAGAGAGAGAGAGAGACCGACCATTGGGAGCATTTCCTGGCTCTTCCCCAAGTTACATAAACATCTCTGGAGTTAATCTGTTCCCGGCTAGCTAGCGCAGCCGCTAACAGCAGGGCTACTTTGGAACAGTTAGCTAACCTGACTCACTTTGGAGTTTGCACGCACACGTGCAGCAAATCTACACCTAAAGTGCACATACTGTAGCCTACATACCCATGGCCAGCTCTAATAAGCAGGAGAAAAGAATGCCACTGGAGACACTCATATAAAACCTGGCCCAAATAAATCATTAAAACATTTGTAAAATATAGTGTATCAATTTTGTTTGTTGTTGTTGTTACACAGCATGAGCGTATGCATGCTTGTGTCCAACCATGTCCCATATATTCACATGGAACTATAGTTCCTTTCAACCAACGTTTTTGTGCGTAAAAGCAGAACACACACGCTGCTATTCTGCTGCATGTGCACGTACTACATTTGTAAATAGCTGCCTCGAACAATAGAAAATACTTACATCATGAGGACATAAACCATTTGTCTTTCATAAAAAGGTACATAGGGTAACACAGCATAACATGACTGACCATAGAATACAGCATCATCATTTGTACAAAGAAACATGTCAAAGACCCCATGTACCCCACAGGGCCCCACAATGCTTTATGTTTGTGACCCGGAGTGTATAACTTCTTACCTTCGGTCATGAAATACGGGATGCGAAACCTCCCCTCTAGCACTCTCTGTCGGAGTACAGGCAGGGTAGGGCCATCGAAAGGCAAAGCACCACACACCAGCACGTACAACACCACCCCCATACTCTGCAAAAAAACAAACACACACACAAACACACACACACACACACTCAGCAATCATTACACCATCCAGATGTAGGTAAGGATAACTATAATATATTGGCCGTTATAAAAATAATTATCCACCTTTGACAAGAACAAAGCCTCTTGTATTTTTATGACATTGAGAGACTTTGTTCCACAATACACATAAAAATTGTTAAAACAAATTCCCATCAGCTGACTGGATGGACTGACGTTAAGCCTGGATGTTGAAGAGATGCATGTAGTTTATCACAAGCTAGACGCCTACCCAGATGTCCAGCTGTGGGCCCTCATACTGCTGGCCCTCAAAGACCTCGGGGGCCGCGTATGGTGGGCTACCGCACCATGTAGCCAGGGGTTCACCAGGCTTGAAGAAGTTCCCGAAGCCAAAGTCTACACAGAACATAACCAAAAGGCACGGGAGATGAATAGAACTCAATTCACTAAACTGAAAACATGTTAAAGCAGGTTGTCTTTAGTCTAGTAGTTTTTGGGTGCGTTACACAGTGAGGAGGTCAAGTGAACATGTATGCCTGATATGACACTAATGGTGGCTGGTCAACAGAAAAAGCTGTCCACTCAAAACAGAACACATTATTAGCCATGTATGATTGTAGTAACCTCGCGAGACCATTCTGATACCGTCCGCTTCAGAAATTACGCCACGAGAATAAGTCTGGAAAGCCTAGGAATTGTTGGGAATGGGTCGGAGTAGCAACTGAACTTATCGCGATGGTTCATCCAATCAACTGCAAAGTATTTTTTGAAAGTGCCTGCCCTTTACAAACTGTTTTGATGCACGGCTCCCCAGGTGGACTGAAGAAAAAGGTTAATCTCAGGCAAAGTTGCAGAGTAATGCAAAAGTAATGAGGTGCATAACAAATTAATTTCTACAGGGAGATGTAATGCATTACTTTTGTGAAAAGTAACAAGTATTGTGTAATTCGCTAGAGTTCACGGAGGGGGGGACTTGATCTGATTTGCTCTGATTTGATCTGATCTGATCTGATTTGCTTTGAGGTCAAACATGAATTAAAATGTTGTAAACTATAATTTATTTGTAAAATGTATACATTTTAAACCGTTATTAAAAATCATACACAATGCCAAGGCCAATCTAACAATAATAGCCTATTAATGACAGAATAATTAAAGCAGTATGCTAATTCTTCTTCAAATAAATGTGCACGTCATTTGCCCGTGATCAGCAAGGGTTCATCTTCTTTTACAAGAGTGTGTGTGTGTGCACGTGTGTGTGTGTGTGGGGGGGGGGGGCTCCAAGGGAAAAAGTTTGGGAACCATTGGTGTAATAGATTACTTTTCTTTTTGTACAGACCCCAACACTGTGGAAAACACATAAAAAACACACCTAAACATTTAACACTGCTTTGCATTCTATCCAAGGACCACAACATTAAGTGTGTTGCAAAATCTCACTGGGTGTACTTTGGTGCCAAATAACAACTTTTAACACCATCATGTTGTATTTTTCCCTTGGTCTGACCCTTTCCCAATGTCCCTGCCTCCCTTTTCAATATCCATCCATATTTCTACATCTCTCTGTTTATTTCAATTTCTTCAGTATTCTTTCATTTGGGAGTGAAGTTACTCGTTGCTCGTCTCAAAGTGTTGCTTGTTTCTAGTGTCCCACGACGATGTCTCAACAAAGATAAAACAAGGCCTCCTTTTATTCACTCCCTACTTTTTCCCTTTCCATCATTCATAATGGTTACATAAACAGAGGAAAGCTGCCTTACCAAACAAACAAACACTGATTGAATAAAAAAAAAAAAAAAAAAATGCAGGCTTACATAATGGGGTTGGGTGGGGGTGCACGCACACACACACACACACACACTCACAATTGGTTTAGTCTTCTCAGTGATCCAAACTTAAGAGATAATGTGAAGCAATGTTCCTATAAACAGAGGATCTTTGTTTCACATTTACATCTCTCTGCTATATCAAATACTTAAGATCTTATCCATTGTTTCCAGGGATGTAACAATATCACAATTAAAGAAAAGCCTCAATGCCAATGTGGGACTATACAACAAACTTAAGGGTTCCTACACAAACCTTTCAGACTCAAATGTCCAGACATCGTAGCATGTTTACAAAAGATATCTATTGATTCATATATATTGCCACATTTTCTTTAACTGTAAACTAATTTGGTTGTGAATGTCCCTTAGGGGTGCACAATATATCGACTCAGTATCGCCAGCCCGTATGTTCCAGCCTTTACACCGCTCTAGTTATCATTTAAGGAGATCTATTGTACTGTAGATGACAAATATGACTCTGCTTTCATCTGTACACATCGCAATATCACGTTGCGCAATATCATATTGAAAATGTTGCAATATCAAGTGCAATATTCAGTTTATTTAGTGGAGAGATGCATCCATTGGCTGTTTTGCTTTGTTGTGTTTGATTAGACAGAAATGTAAGATGTGTGGCTGAGGAAGCTAATGACATAAATAATATATAATATAATAACATAAAATAATATATAATGGAAGAGGAAACATTAGTGGCCAAAAAGAATGCCTCCTCGTCCTCGGTAGCTTGAAATTACTGTTGTTGTACGAATGACTGTCAGTGGAAAATGTGTTGTTTTGATATGTTATGAATATATTTGTATGCATTTTCCCACAACCTTTGTGTTTTAACTTACGTTTAAAAAAAACTAAATTAATATAGCAATTTTCATGATCAATATCGCAATATCACATTTTATCAATATCGTGCACCCCATAATGTCCATAGTTGATGAAGTTTTAAGAAGGGGTGTAACTGTTTTCCAAAATCCACAGTTAAGTCCAGACCTTGATTTTTGATCAAATGTTTAGATCTTCATTCCATGGGTTTCTTCAGTGATGCGAGCTGAGCGGCCGGAGGCTTTGAAGCCAGTTGTAGACATACAGGTGTGGTTTCTTTCTCTGCTTACACTACGATCAACCTTTGACTGTAATGACAGTCAAAACATGGCCAGGATTTGGACAATGGTTGGTAGGAAGGCCAGGGCTTAATTTATAGAGGTGCATGTTTTGGTATTTTTTCTCTTTGTTTCAGTCAGGAAATTTTGATTTAGGTGATCGTTGTCTCTCTAGATAACGCACATACGCACACACGCAGCATTACCACACACACATGCACGCACACCTTATAGAATGGTGACAATGACCAAGGAGATATATTTGGTTATGTTCTGGCTACAAAGCAGGAAGTACTATATTTCTTAAAAATATATAAAACAGAGAAATAGAAAGGACATAAAATGTATACAGGCCAACCATGAATACATCATTATTTGTATTCATAGTGTGTACGTGTGTTTTGTTAGGTTTTAGTCACTGAGGATAATACTGATAACATATACTGTGGTGGGTGGTCAGACTCATTATAGTTCGTCTGCGCGCGCACGCACACGCACACGCACACGGACACACACACACACACACTCGTACATGGGCTCAGTCATGTGTGAGCCATGCCAATTACCACGACAGTGCACTGTATTTTTATATTGTCTTCCATTGCCTATCCTACCGTAATCAGAATTCATTTAATCAAAGTCACAGTTTAGAAGGAGAAATGCTTCAAACACCATAACACATCCTCCATAACACCATATTTTGGGGGGACCGCACAGTGCTGTTCATTGGCATATTTTCCAGACTATAAGTAATAGCAGAGTTATTAGTCGCACAATGTGCTAAGAGGAAAACAAAAAAAACATATTGGTCACTTATGGTCGCATATATAGCAAGCATATACAGTATGCTTGTGTCTCTAATTTGTATTAAATAGTGCTTTTCGGTGGTAGTTTTCAGCTGTCAGGAGTGTATGCAGTGCCATCTCTTGGCCATTGTTGGTATGCTGTAGACAAAACACACATACAAGTCCCTTCAAAATATAAGTCGCACGACCAGCCAGACAAAAAAAAAAAATATATATATATATATATATATATATTAATAAATAAAGCATGATTTATAGTGTGGGAAATACGGCACGGTAGGCGTGATGCTGCTGTGAACGTGAGAAATGTAGGCAAGCGTGAGACAGCATGGCAGAGCAGTTGGTATATTGTAAGACGTGGTGACCCACTTCATGGAGCAGGATATTGAGCTGAATACTGAGCAGATGCGTTGACGTCAAACGCTCCGCCACCCTGCGGGTTACTAGCACTGGGATTGGTGGGTGCTGCGTGAAGGTCGCGTGTGTGTGTGTGTGTGTGTGTGTGTGTGTGTGTGTGTGTGCGTGCGTGCGTGCGAGAAGAATTAACATAATATAAGCCGAAACACATCTAACTGACATGCACATCTGCATTTAAGTCTGTGTGTTTGTCAATAATTAAAATATATCTAAACATGCACAGCTATATTACACTATACGTGTGAGTGTGTGTGTGTGTGTGTGTGTGCGTGTGTGCGTGTGTGTGCGCGCACCTGCATGTTTAAAAAATAATCTCGTACTTCTTACACACAGCCCTGCTCTGTAAATAGGAACATAGTGGCAAACGCCGCTCACAACATCAAAGCTATAGTACTACCAAAAAAGTACTGTGTGAGACGGCACTGGGGAGGGACATTGTTTTTCATTGGTTTCATCGTTAGCATGCGTTCTCGAGAATGACTGACTTTAATAGCCTGCATAAAGGTACCTTACAGTAATGTTATCGTTAGCGGTGTTAACGATTCTAAAACAGAGACCGAAACCACAATACAAAAGTCCACATTCTTGTGACGCGGTTCTGGAACACGGAATAGTGGTCCATGTCACAAACACCCCAAACCGGCTGCAAGTACAGCCTGCTGAGGCCGTTTTACGTTACACATGCTCACACCACACACGGAGCGCTGCGACATACTGCTGTCTGGGTTGGCATGTCGCACAAGTTACTCGGCTTTCATGTTGTTCTCACGTACAGTTTAGCCTCTGCGCTGTGTCAACATTTTCAACAATTTGTTTCTTCCAACAGTTCCAAAGTGTCATGTTTCACAAGTAAATCTTCCAAATACATTTGTTTTGCTTTGGAGATGCTGTGCGTACAAGGGGTGTCACAATATCAGATTTCACTATAATTATTGTGGCCAAAATAATTCAAGATACCGATATTATTGCAATATCAATAATAATAGGCCTAATTCTATCAGTGGTATTCATCTTCAACTTTGTTTATTATATGTTTTGTTGTGTGAGGTATCAAAGCTTTTTTTTGTCTGTAGTAGCACCAATCATCCAAAAAAATGACTACAGACTAAACTGGAATCTAATGGCAGAAAGTCGAAAATGACGTCAGATTTAAGGGCGCGGTCCTTAAATCTGACGTCATGTTAGCCCTGCGCACCTGTCGTGCCTGCGGGCCCTACGCGCCTGCAGAACGGCCAATAAGAATAGATTGGGGCAGAGCAACGATTGCAAAACACAGTTGTGAATATTTTCTGAATAGGCGAAGGTCGCAATTTCAACCTTCCGTTCAAATAACATGTCACTTCACAGATAAATTAGTTGCACTTCTTTAGAGTAGATGGTTTATTCAAATAATTTTTGACTATTATTTAGTAGACTAACTTTTACAAACTGGTGAGCAGCAAGAACGATTTATGATTATCATTTATCATTTAGACTAGGCTACCTATGTAGGATACACTCCAAACTATGCTTTTCTTCAGCAGGCGAACTGACAGAATACAGTAGGCCCTATGTGCTGGCTCTTTCGCCGTGAAAGCAACACCAAATATCCAGTGTTCCTTAAAAAGTTATAAACTGTAACAAGAGCTGTAGACTACACATTCTCAAAACAATAGAAAAGACGAGAGTTCGCACAACTTCCTCAACAACATTGTGCCTTTCCTACAAATTTGTTTATACAGTGCCACCTTTCATTTTGGAGAAAATCGCTACAACACAAATTCCAGGTCACGTGGAGCGTGTATTGCTCAAAGCGGGCGCGTCCTGCGTGCGCCGTAGGTGAAGGGCGCGCGCCACCCAACACGCCAAGTATGTTCCAGCCTTTACACCGCTCTAGTTATCATTTAAGGAGATCTATTATACTGTAGATGACAAATATGACTCTGCTTTCATCTGTACACATCCTGTAGCCCATATAGCACATATGAACTACAAGCTCTTAATACTTTAGTTTGATACAATGATAAAGAAACTATTAAAGATGTCATGCCACAGAAGCACAGGTATGCAGAGGGCTTTTATTAAGTAATGTGAATAGTGATCTCTCTGTCATTAAATAAAGTGTGTGTGCCTCTGAACTGTTCTATGAGTAATTGCATCATATTCTTTCGTTATTCAAAAAACTATTACCACTGTATATTAAACGCCATAATGCGTAATTAGTTGACATGACCCGTTTTGCAGTGGTATTTTACTGCTAACTCTTCCATTTCTATGCTACAACTGTATTCAGCAACATTAATGTACTTGTTGCCTGACATAACTATAAATCACATAACTAATGAACTTATGACTCATGAACAGGTGGCATTCATTATTTTAACACAGACCATAGAAGTGGGTTTTAGTGGGCTAGTTTTGATCTTAGTCCGACAAGGCATTTTTGTCAGAGCCCAGTTCACAAAAGAAGTGTAAGGCTGATATGGGAATAAACACAATGTTCATGCATGTTCACGCATCTTGCAATGAAGAGGGACAGAAGACAGAAGGCTAACAGCAAGAGTGGGGGTGAGATACAAGATGTACCTTTGCTGCTTACAGTACCGTATGTCATCCCCAGAGAAGTCTTTAATGACAAGCAAAGTTAATGTTTTCATTGTTACTGCCTGGCTGGCTATGGCTCGCTATGAGTCAGACATCGCTCTGTTAATGGCTTCGGTGGAACAGATTGTCAGCATTCAGTCACCACAGAAGTAAAATTACATGAGCAAAATGTACTATTCTCGGGTCCTTGGCTGGAAGAAACAATGTATACTTTACCAATTATATTTACTTGGATGATCAATATGGATACCTTATTTCCACCATGGGCAGTAGTGCACATTGGGCAGTCCATTTAACAGACATCAAATGTGACATTATTTATATGCACTTTACAAACATTTCCGCTAGCTTGCTCACTAGCGTCGACCATTTAACCACCCTATGGTAAACGACAAAAGCAGACAGCAGGACTGTTCTGCATCACAGAGTTTGACACCATGTTTAACAACAAACCCTCACCCTCATTTCCACGTGGTCAACAGGCCTGTACAGTGATGATGAGGGTGAGTCCGTACAGCATCTATCTGCCCCCACGTCTCATTCGTCAGAAATTCTGTCTGACCTTAAAGTCTACAGTGATCAATGTTTCAAATAGGTATACCGAAACAAATATTATTTATGTTGTTTCAAGCTCTAAAACATTTGACTATCTCACTGAACAAGTGCTCAAACTCCGTCCATTGTTCCCTTACAGCTTCCCAATGAGAAGTGAATTAAGGGTATGATTTCAGACCAGACAACTTGTTAGCTGTGTTTTCTCCAAAGAACATACTGGCCCACATAAGCCTAGCGCTATATGGCTATTGGACAGTAAACATAGCTCTATGTCTACCTAACAACAATACTGGATTAGTAGATAAGATAGATAAGCACAGCTACCTTCAAAAGCCATTTAGTAAATTATTTACATGTTATTTCAAGCTCTAAAATGTCTGTAGCCTAAATGATATTCAACACCGTATCTATGATACGGTTTCCCGTGCATGATCAACTGGGAAGTGTGAACTCATAACAACCCATACAGCTTCCAGGTGAATTGAAGGTATGGTTTCAGACCAAACCCAGGTCTCTTCTTTAGGCCATTCTCAGATGTAGCCAAAGCCTCTTGCCGCCACCTCTTCTCTCCCAAGTACGTCAAGTGCCTTTATGACCACTCATCCCCTCCACAGTCACAGGCCACCCTTAGTCCCTTCACACTGGAAGTCTGGAACACACCAGCATGACATTCTCACCAGTCCGCTCTAAATGCCAGTTGCTTAATAACTGCTCTCAGAAGCTTGTACTACAGACCGCTGGCTTAGTCTCATATCACTGCCCCTGACTCAATTTCTTCCCAGTTTGTCCTTTCTCTCTCTGTCTCTCTCTTTGTTCCATTCACGACTATTGGGGAGTCACTGTGGAAAACTAATCATCAATATCCTGAGGCCGGCACGAACAAATTTGTCATGTAATGCCTTTCGTTTTCATTCCAGGTTCAAGCAAGGTTTCCTCAGTCTTCAATAAAGTGCTTACTCAGACACATTTTCTGTCTGTGCGCATTCACTTTCCCTGATAAACCAATTAGCATGTGTGTTTGACGTGAAAGACCACGGAACCACGTAACATGTAGTTGACATTCTGAATGTGCGCAATCGGGTCCTTTGCAGGCATTCGTGAAGTACGCTCGCCCATATGTGGCATCTCTGCGTCCCTACGCAGTCGAATGCACATCTTCAGCCCCGAGACCAACTTGTTGTCTGTACTGGGCTTTCTCAGCCTGCAGCTAGCTAACATGGAGCCTCTAGCCACTTCTCAACACTGTGCTAATGTTCTGGGCAGATAGTTAGAACATTTTGGCGCTGAGCTCATGGAAGGCAACGGATCAAAACAAAAAAAACGGTTCCACACTGAGACAATAGAGGTGGGTTCTAACTTTCAGCTTTGAAGTTATTGTTCTGTGTCATACACTTCAACTTCACTTCTGTGTAATACACTGCAACAACATTTAACATATGCAAGGTACACACAGTACAATGTTTGGTCATTTTCTTCTATTTTTTTTTGCATGTGCGTCATATGTGGAAATGTGTACGCATGCATTGCAATCGACTGTGCTTGTGTTTGCTGTACACGATGTAGCCACCATACAGTACCTGCTATCTTGATATTCATGTGACCATCCAGCAGAAGGTTCTCTGCCTTAAGGTCTCTGTGGACGATGTTGCGGTTGTGGCAGTATTCCACTGCTGACAAGATTTGCCAGAACTTCCTCCTGGCCTCAATCTCACTCAGACGGCCATGTTTTGCCAGGTAATCTACAGCAGATAAGGGAAGGGGAAGACATTTATGCTAGATATTAAGTCTTAAAAACCACGCACGCATGCACGCACGTACGCACGCACACACCCTGGCAAAAAAACTACACGCAGTGTACCTCTATTTTTGAAATGTGAAAGTGAGAAGGCATGAGAGAGTACATATTAGCTAGGCCAGGCTGAATGTAATTCTTGGTCACAGTTAGAGGAGCTGGCCTGCCATTAGCTTCTCTGTAGCTAATGTGGATGTCAGTAGCAGGCGCGGTGGAAAGGGGAAGACAAAGAGGACAGACAAAGCCAGAGAGTAACAACATGTGGGGTAGTACTATCGCAGCAAAGGAGGAAGGTCGAGATGACCTAACCTTTATGATGTTGTTGATGAAACTGTTGCCGTTTTGACTACCGTGCCGTTTGAATACAACGCATGCGAGTGCTCACAGGCACACTAACCCACAGGCCACACACAATTACATAATATCTCTTATGATCGTGTTTCCATCCAAATGTCAGGGGAAGTCAAGGTTACAAATGCCACTATATTAAACATACAATTTCCATGACACTAGTTAATCCATAGTGATACTTATCAATGTTATAACAATTAGATGCTTCTCTCTTAGCAACACCATGGACTTTAATTCTGTTAAAAGCTAATTTGACAGCACTCAAGACAACTCTATTGTACAAAACTCAAAAAATAAGTACTGCAATATGGTATTGTATACACACAGTATTTTAGGGTAAGGGTGGACTGATTACTTGTTAAATTATGTAAATTCAGTGCTGCATTAAGGCAGCGTTTGTCATTCTCGAGAACGCTTGCTAATTTCGAGCTCTAATCAAAACAGCATTGCTCTGTGGTCTCCCGCGGCGCCGCCTCACACATCGAAATGCATTGTGAATCAAAGCGTAGTTTACAGCTGCGTTGATTTGAGATGTGTTCGGCACTTTGTTTATGTTACTTTTTATGGAGCCAGGGCTGTGTGGGAGTAACACGCACAGAAAACAGAAAGACAACGAAATGTGAGGAGATATTTGTTGAATTAGACGAAAGTGTATTATCTTACAGTACATTTAGCTTGCAATAGTTGACTAGACCACCTTTAACCCATGGTTTGAATAATTGTGTACTATTGAGTAACTTTTACCTTCCATACTGGGAATTTAATTAGCCCTACCATTGTTGAGTGCTGTGTTGTGGGGAAATTGATTAGACGCATATTTATACATCATCTTTACCAATGGAAGTCCCACTTCTCTGCACATCTGATTAGCTATAAATCAGTAATTCAATGGAAATTGTGTCGTTAAGCCTAAAGTCCTATGTATGCTTCTGCGTCAAGGCAACGGCGTCAGTTACGGATAGGGCGTAACCCTACGGCGTAGGCTGACGTGCACATCTCCAAAAATGTAACTACGTGTCCGTCCATCCGTCGATTCGACGCAGCAGGCATGCCGATATGCCAGACAGAGTAGTGCTTTGGAATTATGAATGTTAATAACAACGTCATATCCTACGTGCACAGACTGTCTCCCTTTGACAATCATGGTATTATTAGCTTTCCTGGAAAGAGACGTTTTATGTCTTGCTTGAGCATTATTAACCAACAACTTAGCACATGACAAGACAGGGATTTCCCTATGGCATTTCCTCATTCTGGCAGCGAAAAGCAGTCTATTATAAATACAAATTTTGCGTCGGCAGCGGTTGTTACCTATGATAGGCACAGGAGTACCTCAGGGTACCATCCTCTCTCCCCTTCTTTTCACCCTATACACATCAGACTTTATACACAACACAAGCAGCTGTCACTTGCAGAAGTTCTCCGATTATACTGCAATCGTTGGATGTGTGTCAAAAGGTAATGATAAGGAACGTGTGAGTTAAACCACCTTCACGTCAATACCAGTGAGACAAAGGCGATGGTGGTGGACCTCCGCAGGAAGGCAACCCAGATCACAGTGGTGAACATCCAAGGTTTGGACATTGAGAGGGAAGACAGAGCACCATCGCAAGTCTTTTTTCCCAACAGCAGTCAGACTTTTTAATCCGGCAACAAACAAACAATTGTGCTGATAATGTATGAAGATGTTTTCATATGCAATGGCACTAATGAAGTTTTTGATATTGTTTGCCGATGTATACAACTGTATGCAACATTTGCATCTGGACTGTATATCCACTGACATATTTTTTGTGTATAGTTTATAATTGTATTTATTGCTATTTATCTTTGCTATTCTTTTATCTTTGTACGTGTATTGTTCTTAATATGGACCTGCTGTAAAAACTACATTTCCCCACAGTGCAATCAATGAAGTCCATACAATATATAGTTATCAAAACGGATATTGGTAAATTCAGTTGCTAATCTGACACAATCCCAATGATTTCTAGTCTTTTCAGACTGATTCTCGTGGCAAAGTTGTATTGAAGCTCGCAATATCAGGATGGTCTTGTGAGGCTACAAATACATGGGCAGTTAACATTTGTGAAAATGTTACTCTCAGAAAAGATAGGAACCCAGTCTCTTGGTGTACAAAGTACCACAAAGTAATGCATGCAAATTGAATAACGATAAGGCTGTTCTCTTGTACAAAACACAACGGTTACAGTGCATAACGCTAAAAAACAAAAACAATACTGTTATTAATTACAGAAAGGTTGTTTAATTTAAATGTCCTCTAGGCAAACATGCCATGATAGAAGCTTTACAGTGCAAATGAGACCCTCAGTGAGCTGTGCCACAACATGATATCATATCATGATGCATGCTGATAAAAGAATATTAAAAGTTGAATAACATGCAGAATGAGAGCACATTATTAGATTGTTCCTGACACATTCCATAGTGAAACTCGCTAAAGACCAGAGTTGTTTTCATGAGGGGCTGCTAATCAAAAACACACTAGGGAATTTCTTGAGGGAGTCCAAGCATAGGCCTGTGATCGGACCAGGACACTAAACTAATATATTTCAGAACTAGAGCCAGCTGGTCTGGTATCAAACACATCCCTGACCACTTTTTCTGCAAGCATACGTATTCTCACGTACACACTTAGAGTACATGGTACACTACAGAAAAACAATGTACCGGTAGTCACAGCAAATCCTGAGCAACTTAAATCTATGAAGGTCAAGTTTGCCAAAATGTATAAGGAATTGTCAAATACAGATTTGAAAATATGTCACTGTACAGAAGCTTCTCAAGTCATCTTGATCCAAACAAGTGTCTTGAATCCGCTACCTTAACTGCACAGCATCTTCAAACCAATACAATGATATGGTAGTTGTGAGCTGCAAATTATTTTCTTACATGATACCATTTCATTATCTGTTAATATATTATGCACTTAGTAACACCAGTAAACCTGGTAGAGACATGGTTTACAAGAGAACTAGGCCTGGGGAAAGCTGTATGCCTCAATGACAACTGTACATTAGAATATTTGATGTCTTTACTGGTTATTCATGTCTGTGCGCGGCAATGCCAGAATATTTTACATTCACAAATGTTTATTTCCACCCTCCCCCAACAAATTAACAATGTATCAGCACACTTTGCCTTTGACACAAATCATCCCAGCTCTGTTATGGCCAAAAAGGAGTTGCTAGAGCCAAGTTCAATTGGATGAAAAACAAGTCATTACTGTTTGAGCAATCAACAGTAAGCAGACACACACACACACACACGCACACACGTAGACGCGCACACACACACGCACACACACGCACACAAAATGGTTTGCCCCAGGGATGAGTAATCAGCTGATTCAATGTCAGCGGGGCCAAGAACCTCAGCACAGTCAGGCACGTAATGCTGCATTCTGGGAAAGCGGACCAAACAAGTATGAATCACAGCGGTGTTAGGGAACAACTGAACAAGCAGTGTGTTCCACTTGTGCTAGGAGCGGGGTGAGGAGCCAAGCCTCTCAACAGCTGTCAGGCTTTGCTACGATTTACAGTAGGAATACAAGCACTTTTGAACAGCTCTCTGGCCAAGATCCAGACTCTGCAGGCAAGTACAGGCAAGGCAAGACATTGTATGAACAAACAAAAGGTGTAAACACACACACACACCTTTTTGGTTTCTGTGAAAGTCTCCCTACTTTGTTCTTTGTCTGGCTAAGTCACTAAAGGCCAGTGTTTATAACACTGGCCTTTAACATTTCACCATACTATTGCCTATAATACATCTCTGGGGGGCGATGATGAATATGTGGCGGATAGAACATTAATTCCGAGTTAGCTACGTTCAATCTGAGGATCCAACAGTATTTCAGCAGCTAACTGTTTTGAGATAAATGGACTTTGTTTCAGGCCATGCATGGTAGATTTAGCTGTCTGGGCGCTGCTTACATCAGCCTCTACAGCAAAATGCCGTTGGTGACACGCCCAGTTAGGCCCCAATCACACAGGACACGCATTTCAGCTGCCAAAACGCAAGGCGCACTGTACTGCCTTTTTTGATGCAGCGTACTCTGCAAATAAAGAGCAGTTCTGAGCTTTATTTTTAAAAACCAAAACAATCCTCTAGCGGTTCTTCTAAAACGCAAGGCGCAGCCGGCGTCTTAAAAGCGAGGTGCCCAGGGCGCATAAGCAGCATGCAAAACGCCTTCTGCCAATAGAAAACAATTGAAATAAAGACGCCTCCTGTGTGATCGGGGCCTTAAAGCTAAAACTACACCAAGGCGTGGACTAGCTACTGGGCATCTTCTATCGACAGCCTAATTACCATTTTTGTGGCACTAAGTTCACCTCTCGCTGCCGATTCAACATTTGAATCACTAGAAAAAGTTGATAGTGCGTTGGGTTTCGGTTGATAGGAGCGGTCGCTCCAGCGGCTACACCGAAGAGTCAACCAGCGACCTGGCGATATCTGTTGACAAGCAGTGGCTCCCACACGCACGAGCGAAAATCGCTGCGATGTAGTTCTAGCTTAAGAGACCAAAAGCGTTCACTTTTTGCTCCATTGAAATGCAGTGCAATGCAAAATATTTGGTATCACAGTATTCCCTGCTTCTGTCTTGAGGGGAATGAGGGAGGCAGTGTGCTCTCACACTGTATGGTCCAATTGTCATGCCACCAGCTGACTGCTTTGTACTACTCCAAGGCAGGTTTAAAGTAGTAGTTCCAAAGAAGTAGGAGTTTGTTTGCTAGCAAACAGTTCACAATGCTAACAAAGCAGAAACATGTTGCCTCGATCATCTGTGCAATCATGTGCAGAAGCTTATAATATAATTAATAATAGCAATAACAACAACAACCAGTTCAACCAGCCTGGCCTTCAAAATCGCCATGGCTCTGTTTGCCACTATGCGCACGTGCATTCAGAACAATTGCAGTAAATATGAAGAATCAACTTGTGGCTCTGCTTCAACTGTGCAAGTTTGACATTTAGGACATTAATCTGAAAGTCAGACAGCCGGCCCAGACCAGATGATCGGTCCTCGCTCGCCCTTGTACACTTCAAGGCAAACGATAAAATCAGTCTTGTGGCTCAGAAAAGGGCTCACATCATACAGTGTACAATTCCATCTTAAGGGACACAACTTAAAGGACTCCATTCAATGAAAACTAAGTATTTCTAGTTGTTTTTTGGCATTAGCAATGTCAATGTGACACGGACAAGTGCTTGGCCTTTCAACGTGGACAGTTAGCTCCCTGGTCTGTATTGGCCATAAAAGGAAAAGAGGCAGAGAAACAGGCGTATAAGAAACAAATACCCAAATATTTGGGGCCAGCCCTAGTGAATACTAATACTTTGGCCATATATTCTGCTTTTGTTTCACACCAGCATCACAGCAATCCTGTGCTACATTGTCCCAAAGTCATTCATCAGTCATCAAAACACATATTTAAGTTGACAGCATGTATGAAGTCTAAATAAACTGACTTGACTAAACTCAAGATCAACTGGTTCTCTTACTTTTCATTTTATTTGTTTCCTTCCGGGATTTATGTGACGAATTACCCGACTACAGTACCAGATATTACTCTTCATTCTCTGCAGCAGGGCTTTCTTATACGCACATTGCACACACCCCACTCCAAATACAAATACATAGATGTTTGTCCCCTCCTCTCCTCTTACGCAGCCCTGCTGCACCAGCATGTGGGTTCCATCTGATTAGTGAGCTCTGATAATAGAGTGGAACCTCGCTGATGGCTGCTCTCCCCCAGGGTACATCACTTCAGTTTACTTAACATGGGTTTTTCCAGACAAGTTAACAGTTTACAACGGATTATTTACAAGATATTATTTACAACAGATTATTTACAACATCCAGACAGGGTGGCAGACAGCAATTAATAGACTGAGCCGGGTAGAAAATATATAAAAAAGGGACAATAGTGGGAGGCAGAGGTATGTGCCAGCAGTATGGAATCGACATGAATATTGTCCATGTGTATGCAGCAGGGACATTTTTGAAGAACATAATGCTGGGTGGATACAGTACAGTGCTTGCCAGTGACGCTAGTTCTGCTACAGCAGTGAGGCTCAAGGCAATGACATCGCTACCGTTTCTGCTAACATATGAATGACTTGCATAACATCACATTGTGCAATCAGGATTTCGGGGTCCAGAGAACCAGGGCAAAATGGTTTTGTAACAGCATTAGATAATCAATGAGGCAGTTTCTCTCAAAATGGGGCTAACCAATCATGATTACAGTTCAACAGACAGGTTTCTAGTAAGATAGCATTGCAGAGCTAATACACGTACTGTGAATGTGTGACCCTGCTTGTCTTTCCCCAACACACCTTATGATTCTTAGACAGCCAATGTACCTATCATTTCAAATACTGCAGTGCTTCCTCTCAATTTCGTTCATTGTTTATTATATGTCACAATCTCTCTATGTCCCAGCAAAACAATTTCCAGAGTCAACACCACAATTGACTGATCCCAAGCCCCGCCCTCTTTTGCCTTCCAATAACAACAGTTGGGCTTTTTTTTTTTCTCAATGCGACAAACTCCTTCAACTGTCTGTTTTCCTGTTATAGCCTACTATGCTGTTTTGTCCAACCCAACCTAGTTACTGTATGTTGTGAAAGGAGCGGGTCAATTCGAGCACTGGCCAAAGCATGAATCTAATACACAGGCAACAAGTTTACCATAGAACATCAGGAAAGTACTCATATCAAGGTGTCTGGAAGTAGACAAAGTTCAATCATTCTCAGACTAGCTATAGGGTGATGGCCCAATACTCTTGGATAACTACCACCTACAATTAACTTGCTTGGTTTGAAAACGCATTGTACTGGAGCTATCAAATCACAGATACATAGCTCTAATCTGTATGCAAACTGGAAGAAATCAGGGATCATTGTGCTGCAATAAACTTTTGACCTCTGTTCTGCAAAGTGTACTATAATGCAATGACTGGGACAAACTGTTAATGCAGAATAGCAACAAGCCTTCCCCAGAATTACCTGTAATTGCACGATTTAGGTGCCACCTTTATTTTGCAACATTTCTAAGTTGCTTACATTTGACCCATTTTACCATTAGGAACTACTTTTAAATAGTGACATTTAGCATGTCATCAATTACAGCAATACTTTTGCCAAAAACATTTACATTTAAATTGTTATAGTGAGCAACATTGAAATTATACAACAATTTCAACGATTGCGTATTGTAACACTTCTATGTCGCCGTCCAATTTTAAAACATTATTTTAGGTATACTTCCTAATTGTCCATAATTTGAATAATGTTAATATCCCTACAGTTTACATAGTTTTTAAGCATTGTGCTGTGAAATTGCTGTAAAATTTCCAAAACTGACAGAATGTCTTTGAAGTGATAGTCATTTTCAGTAGCATTTTTTTATGTCTTCTCAGTAGTGGCAAAGCAGTCACTAAAGCACAGCTAGCTGTGATGGTACAGTAGGCTACCTACACCGATATGACTGTGGTGGGGACATTTTTCAGTGTACGACGAAGACATTAACAAAGTTTTTGAGTTTTTATAATTACACAAGACATTTACACTTGGAGAAACAATACATTTAAATTTAACAGAGCAAATATTTTTGTCTTACTATTTTTCTCACTGGAAAGAGTAATCTACATGTCTTGTTTTAATCAATCTATCATGTTCAACTAATGTTGCCTTGTAACAATATGACCAATTCAAGTGCTGGCATATTCTATGGGGCCGTCAACCAATTACGAAGATGAACATGAGCGCTGTCGGCTAAGGAGCCATAAAGAATTAGAGTACATTTAAATCTACATATCTGCATCTACAGGCAAAAATCCATACTAGTATGGGCATATATTTGTTATAGATAGCTCTGATGTATTATAAGCGCTGCTCTGTGAACAAATGCAGACGGACGATACGAATAGTCACGTGATGTTAGAGCATCTGAAAATCTCCAATATCAGGCAGCAAATATGGCACATTGAGATGTATTCACTTGGGAGAGCGGGCTTGAAAAGGTCTGTATTCAATGCTGGATATTGCCAGAGTAACGTGGATGGAAGGCTAACACAGAGATAAATATGTGGTTTCAAATGAAACCATGCTAATATCGACAGTATTCGTGGGTAATCAGCTAACATCGCTTGCTAATCACAATTTGCATGTCTTACCTTTTTACACTTTAGTTTGTCTAATATTATCTATTGTTATGCAATATGCGCATAATATAGGTTGGGATTAACCAGTTGTTGTGCATATGACATATTTTCAATTCCATTTGTATATATTAATGTGTAATTACTTGTTATCTTGATTCAGCCTTGTTAAGGCTACAATGCCATGTAACAATATAGGTTATTAGCCTACTGTTACACTAGCTCTGTAACTGGCTCTGTATAGTTATAGTTACAGTATATTATCTAATATAACAATTCACTGTAGGCGTACACCTACTGTAGAAAATATAAAGGCTAATGGTGATTTAGCAGGTCAGAATCATATTGATTTCAAATAAACTACAGTATCTACTGTATTCAAGTGAGATTAACAATAGTATGCCATTGCCTTCGATTAAAAATGTGGCATGTAGTTGTTCGTGATCATAAGAACAAGTTGTCGTATGATAAATTAATAAAATACAAGTTTTAAAGTGTGCTGCTGCACACTCTTTCTGGTAGAAGATAGAAGGCCAACTCACAGGATTAAAAGATTCAAAGTCTCTTTTGTCATGTACAGCAATAAATAGTCTGAACAGTCAAAGATGAAAACCTTTGTTAACTCCATAGATCTTAGTGATCTTAAAAGTGATCTTATATGAAAGTGATCTTATATGTACTGCTTTTCTGTCTGATGTTGTTTTTTTTATATTTATTATGAAGGATGTATTTTATATCCGGCTGCAACACAATTTCCCCAAGTGAGATAATACATTGATTTTGACTTTTGCCCTTTGAGCTAACAAAGCGCATGGAAAACTGAACATTTAAGTTCAACCACAGAGGTTCAGCCTTCGTATTGTTCCACAACCGTTATGTTAGATTGAACTCCCTACCTTAGTATTATTGATTATGTGTCAGTGTGTGGCAAGTTTCTTGAATATCTAATTTTCTAACTGAATCTCAAAAACCTAATGTCCTCTGTTGCATACATACTGGCACAACCGGCTTTATTTACACTGATCATTGCACGTACGTGTCATGCACCCATAGAAATTAAACCAGGAGTAGGCCTAGTGCCTATCATATCAACTATTTTATATTACCCTTATACATTTAAGTTATAGTTATTTAAATTGAATATTTTACTAATATTTACTTTATGTTATATGGTCTGTGTAATCAATAGTGAGACTGAGACATTCATTTTTTTTTAAGGATAAGTTTAGAGATATTCATCTACCATTATTCGGACAAAGGTATGGACAGCTGAGAATGCCAAAAGCAATTGTGACCAAGTTTCTTTCTTGTGATAAATATACTCATTGACATAGCATTGGTACTGCATCATTCTATCTCATCTCTGCATACATAATAGCATTTAGGGACATGCAACAAGTTGTCAATGTAAATAAATATATATAAATAAACAAATAAATTACTCACCAAAGATCTCCCCATTTTTGGCATACTCTGTTACCAAGTACAGCATGTTCTTTGTTTCCATTACCTGGGGAAAGAGGTTGAAGGAGAGAAGAGATAATGAACACACTACTTTAACCACACTCATAGTCGTCAGATAAGCTCCACTGAACAGACGTCTATGAGAGATAATGATAAATATCAGTCAACATTAAATATAGACTACATAATTAGACATATTGAGATTATTAGGCAACACTACACAACTCTCTGCATGACGTTAATTGGGCCTAACAACAAAAGCTTGCATTCTGAATAGAACTCCTCAACAACACACACAAAATACATGAATGGCACAGTGCCTAAATGTCGTCTCCTCGTTCAGAGCTCAGTGGTGGCAAGTGGTTTGAACGGTACATTAATCCCACTCATCCTGTCAACGCACTGAAGTTAGGCCAGATTGCGCAGGAGGACGAGAACAGATTTAGAAACAGAAACACAAGCAGATGAGTAGAATTAAAACAGAAAAGCAGAAGAGAGGACATGTCAGACCCAAATACCAGAAATATCACATGTTGCTTTATGTCTATTAAACTGATTAAATGGCCAAAGAATGCCAATTGCATTTGGCGGTTGTATGATCATGAATAACTCATTGCACTTAATAACCTGTATCCAAATCCTACTGAGACACACAAATGCCAGAATGAACATATACTAGGATTATGAGAGAAATATGTTTACTTTCACACACTGCCCCCCATAGAGGTGTTAAAGCTAAATAAGAAGGAACATGACCATAAGAGTGGTGTTGTGTGTAATAAAATGAAGGCACCCTGAAACAAGATCCCTGTTGTATAGCTGTTGCTAATGTTTTATTAGATTTTTCTTCATACTCCGTAGCATAAAAACATACTGTGCGTTTGAAATATTGTATCATATTTGATCAAAATACTATACATAGGCCTTATATTAGTGTTTAAACAAATTTGACACTGCCGTACAATGCAGTAAACTGAAATCAGGATGGCTCTACCTAACCGGACATGCCCGCTGGATTGTTAGACACAAGTCCATCTGAGGAGCCATCACCAGCCATCAAAACTGTTTGAAAATGGCAGGCACTTTCAAAAGAGAATTGCAGTTGATTGGATGAACCATCTGAATGTCTGTTGTGTTCAAGTTGCTTTTGCTGTCTGCACGCCCTAAAGCCACAACAACATTGGTCAGATAAATTTCTACTCTGATTAAGTCACAAGGATGTTTTGGCTTTCCAGGAAATTGTTGCAGAGAAATTAAACTTAAGCTCACAAGATCAGGATGGTCTCGCAACGCTAGGATCTACCACCACTTTAACAGACACAGTAGTAGAATACACAAAGCCTTCTTACTTTATTGGTATTATTTAGGCCCCACTTTGGATACCTGAAACAACCTGTTGTTTGTACATTTACATGAACACTGATATTCCACCATTATTTTGACTATGACAATATTCTGAATTTGTTATGTGTCATGTAAACAGCATTCTGTATGGATAAGCCGAATCAGCCTTGTCCTTAACATTCATGGCATGTAGCTTGAAAAGTATGGAAATTCCTCCACAGAGCAAGTTAGTTATTTTAAAGGGCGTCGACATAGGAAGTATACTGTATGTCATGTATATTTTATGCACGCATGGCTGCATAGAACTATACTTCAAGTGCTGTTCATTTTCAATAGCCATGTAAACATCTCCAATAGTGACAGAGGCATAATGACTCGATGCTCAGTTGCAATAAATAAAACCTGAACAGATTAGTAGCAGCAATACTGTAAGCAGCAGCTAACTTCTGTTTAGCACAGAATTGAAGCAGGCCAGACTCACCTGGTAGAGCTTGATGATGTGTGGATGGTCCAACATTTTCATGATCTGAACCTCTCTGTAAATCTTCTCCAGGTTAACAGCATCCAGCTGGGTCTTGTCAATGATCTTAATGGCCACCTGAAGAATGAGCAAGCATCAACCACAAACAACGCTGGAGTCATAACGTCAAGCAAGGGCACGACAATGTATGTGTGCATTCATGGTGTTCCTCATCTTCTGCGTCTCTAATAGACTTACAGTACAATATGCATATTACCGACAACACTATTTCCATATACTGTATGAATCTATCAAAAGAGCTGCTCAATTGCTGTATGAAGGAACTTAAAAAAGCGTCATTCAGAATGATCTCATTATAATTAAATTAATACATTTTATTTCAAGACGCCTTTCAAAAGTATTGGACATAGGGATACATTTTAGAAACAATATAAAATGTAATCAAAGCTATATATATACACACATACACAAAATAAAATAATAATCCATGCTTATTGGGAGGGCAGGGGAGACAAGAGAGTGGAACAAAGGGTTAAATATTACAGGCAACTGTAAAAAGATTTAGCAAAGGAGGTGGCCGTGGTAGCATGTTAGAGACAGATATTACTGCCTAGTCCAAAATAAACAATGTTATGGACGGTCACATAACATGACCCCAGCCAATCATCATAGCCTACACTCATCTAGGCAAGTGGACTCATCTTGGACACGTGGTGTTTAGCTGGTCGAGCACTAGATTTAAAAAAAGCATCCCGTCACATAAACAACAGTTCATTAGTGGGACCTAATGTGTTCCAAATATCCAAAAGCAAAGCTGGAGAGTTTACACCAAGAGAAAACGGTCTGCCTCTTTGCAATTCTGCGTGTGTATGACGCACACACACACACACGTGCACGTTGCCAGGTTTGATGGGGAAGTTGCTGTATGGTGGTGCTGCACCACAGTTGTACATAATTTGTAGCACACAATATAATATGTGAATACATGATTCATATTTATTCCCTTACAATTGTCTGCACATATCGTCGTTGAGCCTGCTATGCATTTCTGTGCTAAATTCTATCAACGCACAAAAATCCTTAATAATGTGCTATTCCCAGGTGCAGACCATAGGGAAATCAAACGTTAGATCACTGGCCTAATACATTTATGTATTTTAGGGTCCTTTGCATGAAAGGGTTGGGACCCCCTAATTTATAGCCATAACAACATAGTCCACAGAGACACACCTTAACATGTAATAAGAGTATTACATGTTAAGAGTAGAGAAGTAATTTGTGAGATATAGATTGTGTGTTGTAGCATTATGTGAGACCAGAAGTACCCACTATTAACATAACTGATCAGAGTGGCATTACACTATTAGGGTAATTACATCTTGAATGAGCATCACAAAGTACAGTTGGCAAAAACAAGGCCATGTAAAATGGGTGAGTTAGTGTGAAGTCACATCTGAATGTGCTGGATGTCATATGCCATCAGCTTTAAAGGTGGGTTATGCACACACAAACGTACATATATTTATTCACGCACCCAGGGCTTAGGTCTACTACTGTGTTGTCTGTTACGGCTCTGAATAAATAAGGTACAGTATATTCATCACAGACACTCTATGCCAACATGGCCTCACACTAGTTAATTCACCAGGCAGGTGGTGTCACATTAAGTTGATAGTACACCCTTTATCAATGACCTTGTCTACACAGTCTGACTCTGGGCCAAGTCTGGTCTACGTATGTAACTGCTATCTCTATCTGTAGTGACCAGTGCTACGTGAGGTCAACCATTCAGACACTAACCTGCAGCAAACCCTGTGCTGCACTTAATATAATTAATGAACAGATACTATAGTGTAGGGGGGCAATGTCTCAGGCTACACACAAAGTTAAAAACAACACAGTACCCCCTAGACCACTTTATTACTATGTCGGACAGGGATAAACATACTATTTGCATGGCAAATTGTGCAACTGTTTTGCTCATCAGTTGTAGGCTACGGTTTCCCTTGCTGCCACTCTATGACGCACTCAACAACAACCACATCTCATTTGGCTTGACATAACAACACAAATGTCCTGTTTCGGTCACTGCAACGTGAAGCCATTGCATTCATTGCTAATGATTTAGAAATGAACGACCTGACACTTCACAGACCCATGCAATCTGCCGAGATCCATGGAGGAATGGTGTATACAAGCATACAAGGTTCAAATCCTTCATTATAATCTTAACATGGCAGGTAGCCTACTAAGAGTTCAGACTAAAGTTTGTTTATAAGGTGGTCATCCCAGCAAAGTGTCAGTGAAATCAATCTGCTACAGTTGGCCCAGTCTACATGATAATAAGAAATGTGCACGCAAGACATCTAGCATTCCAAAAGCCTTAATGCTCACAACTTCCAGCAATGCTAGCTTTAGAAACCATTAAAATAAAATAATGTAACAGGACCCCTGCCAGTCAACACGGGCCAGAGGTGTTCACCTTAGCCTCTTGGTCGATAGCTCTGCTATTACCAAAGTAATATTGGTGCATTGTAGAATCGAATACGTTGCACGTTTTCTATTTTTGTGCATTTTTCTAGGGATTATGCTTATGATGATCATCAGTGAGGTGAACATGCCATACGCATGCTACCTTCGTGGACAAGCGCTGTAAGTGAACAGCTGTTGTCCAAATAGATAGGAAAGTGCCAGTAGTTAACTGATCCAAGTTAAGCCCGCTGTTTCTATTACTGCACGATGTGGTCTGCTTGTGCGCATTCGGCATCTGCTGTGTGAATATTTGGGGTGTCAAGTAGTGCACAAAGTTATGCAACTCTTTTGGACAGTAGCCTAAGTTAGCTTTAAGCTAACTAGTTTCGCCGAAACAACACTCACCTCAGTCTTGGTTATGCGATGTCGTGCCAGCTTAACAACAGCAAAATTGCCCTTTCCTAAAGTGCGCTCGATATCGTAGAAGCCCACGCGTACCGGACCGCGGATCACTGGTTTTTGGAGACTGTCAGCCATGACCATGCTGGTCTAAATGGGGATCGCAGAGGAATACGAGGTAGCCAGACGGACAGAGAGGGACAGTCAGGGCTTTCAGAGTTCAGCGCCACAGATAAAGAGGAAAGGAAAACAAACCTCCCGCCACCGACAAAAAATGTGTCCATTAATAATAGACAAAGTTATTATTTGTTTCGCCCGGCCAGCTTGAACGTTACAGTAAAGGGCTCACTCTTCTTTAAAACACCGACACGAAGCGGGCCATTTGTTACGCCTATGGCTGTCACGCCACGTTCTCCAATACAATAGAGCTATAACATTTCAGTCTTGGGTACCTCTATCAGCTAGAGCACACGAGTTGACTTGCAAGAGGCATCATGTTCTCTGGTTGACGTCCATTGACGTCAGAGCCATGGGGGTATTTGTACACGGGGCGGGCCTCTGAAGCCGTTCCACACTTCAGTGCCAATTGGTTTCCAAGACAACCAGACCTACCTCTTACGTCAACTGGTAAAATTGCTATTCTGAAATCTGTTTGCTTGCTTGATTGCCCGCATCGCTAACTTTGACGTTTTGCCCCGCAGGTGCTTACTAAACTATTTGGCTGCTCAGAGTCATGTGTGACAGCGGAAATCACATGCATATAATAAAATGGTAGCTGTTGTTGCAATCACGTGAATTGGTAGGTTTTCACTATATAGCCATAATATTTTAAAAACGCTTTACACATTTTGTAACTATCCTATATGTTTTTAAATGTACACTACTATGCTATAGTGTTGAACATGTATCAATATACAGTAGGTCGTCCTGCTGTGGGTAGCCTAATAGTCTAGTATAGAATTATCATGTAGAACACCACCATCTGTTGGTTAAAAGGCGCAATTGTAATTTGAAACGCTGGGGCTTCTGAAACTGCTAAAATCATTCTCTCGTACATTTTTGTTGCCTATCCCCTCTCCTCCCACCATCACACACAAGCACAATTCTACAAAGTAACAAAAACGCAAATCTTGCAACAAGACTTTATTGGAAATGTAACATTACGCCATTATATAAGCTTAAAGAGAGAAATGGTTCTCTTTAGCCATGTAGTGACAGTGTAACAGAAAACTGGTGAGTACTAATGTATGTGTACAGGCAGGCCAAACTCAGAAAAGCTACTGCTGTCACGCATATACTTCCTGAATGTAAAAGTTCCAGATGTGCTTTTAGCATTTCCTGTTTTACATCCTCCAAGAACCCTCTCCCTCAGCCTCTCCTATCTGGCCTTGCTATGCTTCTCCAGGTCACTAACCAACAACACATTCTGTTTAATGAAATAACGTCCTTTGTGTGCAGGCCATTATATTTATTATAATTTAAAATATTTACAAGGCACTACACACCCTTAATATCAAGTTGTGAAATGGCAATATTTAAAGAATGAACATTCCCATGAAGTCTCTGGTCACTCTCCCACCCAGTCAGGTGGAGTTGGGAAGGTCAATGGCTTTGAGGTTTAAAAGGGTGACCGCAATTCTGTCATCATAGTTTCCCTGTGCCGTCCTGTTTCCTGACACGAGCTTCCAAACAGGAAGCCACACATGGGGGGTGACAGACTGCTTTGTAATCTTAGCACAAGGCTTTGAGGAGACCACAAAACAGTGTTGTAAGAATAACGAATACAATCTGTTCAACCTTGTCTCACACTGTGACATAAACAGACTCAACGGAGCTGAAATCTTGTTGTTTATAAGAGGATTTACATCGGCTCAAACACTCTTATTCCCAGGACAAACTGTCTCCCATGCCGAACACAAATACACAAAGTATCGTTACAAGTTATATGGTTTCATGATATCGGTACATGCACGCCTCAGTTGTTTTACCTGTAATCTTAACTAGAAAACAGCAAGCATTTATCTAGGTTAGGTGGACAAAAACTATGTTATCTGATTAAATAAACAGTATGCCTATTTGCAAAACTTAAGAGCATTATTGTTACACATTATTGTTATACAGAACAATACAGAACAATACTGTAATACAGCATATAACAATGATATAGACATTGCTCATACTTGTATGTGCTATTGTGCATTTAATGTACAGCATGTCGTCCACACGGTTGGTACTTGCTCAATTTTTAATACTTATTAACGCCTGCGTCTTCTTGAAGAGTGTTAATTAACAACGCACCAACCATGTCACCGTATGTGCAAATAAATCTGAATAGCATCGTTCTGTCAGAACTTTATATGCTGGTACTTAATAACACTGAACCCATATGGAGATGGGCGTACAAAATCTTCAAATAGGCCCACCAGAGTGAAACCAATGTGACTGTATACCTCCTGGTCCACAGAACAAGGTGCAGCATATCAAGACAACCAGTTGCTGCTGGGGGGGGAGGGGGAAGGAGAGAGAGAGGGTGG